>WNWK01013038.1:0-56996 GCA_009830355.1 Cherax destructor | reverse complement strand
GCATGGGGTTTTTCCATATTCCTCCATCATCTTAGCCTCCATGTTTCGGGACCCCATGTTCTGGGTTTTTCCCCAATAAACCTTGTGATTGAAGTCAACCACGACTAATAGTTTTGCCCGCCTGTTGAGCTTTTCTGGCCACCTCAGCCAGTGTGTCAACCCATTGCTCTGTTGTTCACAATTTTGTTTGGATCCGCTTTTCGGGGGTTTCTCACTAATCACACTTTGGGGCCCCCGTTTAAGTGTTCTATTTTAATTTCCCCTTTTCCAGCTTTCAAAAACCCTTGGTTTTGATGAAGGGGATCCCCCACCCCCCCTTTTCCCCCTTATTTTCCCCGATTGATATCCTTGGAAAATGAGCTTTATATTCCCGGGAACTTGGTTTGGAACATGATATTTGGTAGTCTGTGATTTTTCATGCCATTTTTCACTTTTGTTAATCCATCAGTGTTTGGGGCAAACCTTCAGTTTCATCTCCAACGCTGTATTCTATGGGGTTTGTGGGGGTGGGGGGAAAGGGAGACCTGGCAGGGGGCTATGGGGTCACTTTCAGGGTGGGATGGGGGCTGTGTGTGTGGAGTGTGGTTTGTTTTGATAACATGTTTGGTTGCAGGGTTCTGTGGGTGGTTCTGTTTGCTCTTCTTGACTCTGGTTGTCCCGTACTGACAATAGCCTCTCTTCATCTTTCTGTCCTTTCTCTCAGTTTCTATCGTTCTGATCTCGTTCTGTCGCGATCTAAGTTCACCCTCTGGTATGTTGCTGATTCCTTTAGTCATGGTTTCTGCTGCTAGATCCTTTTCTGCACCATTTCTGTCTTGAAAATCAATTTGACTGGTCAATTTCTTCCCCTTGAGAATCCTTCTATTCTCTGAAAATTTATCAACTCATTCGTGTCCTCCTCTCACATTTCATTGATAATATTTTCTATCACTTTTTTCTCTGCCATCTCCTGAAGCCCAAAATGAAAACTGACCTCTATCTCTCCTCTTCCCATTGCTTTTCCTTCCATATCTTTGGGTCCCATTTAAACATAGCCATTGCCTCCCTTATTATTTCTTGGATCTCTCGGTGGTTTGATTGCACTTCTACAAGGAGCCTGTCACCTTCTCTACGTACTGCTGTGCCTAGCAGCATGCCACTTTCATTCTTCAACACTTCCCAGTGGCCTGATAGGGTCTCAACATAGGGCTTAGTTTCCTTTGGCCCCCGTCTTCGGATGTTGGTGTACCTGCTCTTGATGCCATGTCCCTTATGTACATTGGCCCTATATTTTGCTTCAGCATTTTCAGTTCATATTCAGGTAGCTGATCCCACTTACTGTTCTCTGCCAACATCCTCTTCACCATTTTTGCAATAACCTGACCTAACTTGCTTTCCTACTCTTGTTCCATACTTCTCCATACCTTGTCCATCCATTCTTCCTTTCCAGGCCCATCTTTGTTCCCCTTAGTCTTCAAGCTTCCGTCTGGGGTCCCATTTTTTTGTAACGAGCTAATTTTTGTAGTGTGTGTCTGTGTGTGTATTGTTTACATGTGCATTGTATGTATGTGTCAGTGTATATATGTGTTGTATTGTGTGTGTGTGTACTTGCCTAATTGTGGTTGCAGGGGCCGAGTCATAATTCCTGTGAGTGTGTCTGTTGGGGAATTAACTAATTTGTGGTTACAGGGGTCCAGTCATAGCCCCTGGCCCCGCCTCATCACTGGTCGTTACTAGGCCCACTCTTTTTTGCTCCTTGAGCTTTATCATACCTCTTCTTAAAGCTATGTATGGATCTTGCCTCCACTATATCACTCTTCAGATTGTTCCACTTCCTGTCAACTCTATGACTGAAGAAATACTTCCAAACATTCCTGTGACTCATCTGAGTCTTCAAGTTTCAGTTGTGACCCCCTGTTGCTGTGTCCCATCTCTGAAACATTCCGTTCCTATCCACCTTGTCAATTTCTCTCAGTATTTTATATGTCGTTATCATGTCCCCCCGTCTCTCGTGTCCTTCAGTGTAGTTCACTCGATTTTCCTTAACCTCTCCTCGTCGGACAAAACTCTTAGCTCCGAGTCTAGTCTTGTTGCAAACCTTTGCACCTCTTCTAATTTCTTGAAGTACTTGACCAGATGTGGTCAAGCTGCATACTCCAGCATGGGCCTGACTTACACGGTGTATGTTCAGAATTTTTAACGATTCCTTGATGAGGTGTCGAAACACTAGTCTTAGTTTGCTAGGCACCCATATGCTGCAGCAGTTATTTGGATGATGAGCGCTTCATGAATGTTGCTCGGTATTATTCTCATCCCAAGATCCTTTTCCTTTAGCCTTTGGCCCCCTAGCCTGTACTCTGTGGTCTTCTTTGACCTTACCCAGTCTTCATGACTTTGCACTTGGTGGGGTTAAACTCCAGAAGCCAGTTGCTGGTCCAGGCTTGCAGCCTTTCCAGATCCCTTTGTAGTCCCACCTGATCCTCATCCGACTTAATTCTTAGCATGAACTTCACATCGTCTGCAAACAGGGCACCTCTGAATCCATCCCGTCCTTGTTATTCACATATGCCAGAAAGAGCTGCAGCCTTAGGACTAACCCCCGTGGTTAGGTTAAATGTTATTTGGGGTGTTTGATAGTGTTTTGAAGGTTAAGTTGTTAGGTTAGATGTTATTTTTTGGTTAGGTTAGATGTGGTTAGGTTGGGTTAGGTAAAAATGTTATATGTTATGGTATTATTCAAATGGTGTTTTTGGGAGTATACAAAGGTGGTTTGTTAGTATTCAATTATGTTTTGAGGGTATTCAAATGATGTATGAGATGTTGAGGGATGTGATAATATTTCTTAACAGTTATTGCGAAAAGTATGTGTGTGATGGGGGGTGATGGTGTTCAAACGATGATTTTGGGAGCATTCAAAAATTGTTTGATAGTGTTTTGAAGGTGTTCAAATGATATATAATAGTATTTTTGGTGGTGTTCAAATGAGGTATAAGAGTGTTTTTGATGGTCTGAGGGAATGCGTATAAAATAGGGTGTTAGTTGATGATCTTAGTGGTTATGAGATGAGTGATCTTAATGGATTGAAATTAGTATTCTTAGATAAATGGTATGTCATCTTATAAAGTTGGCTATAATGTTTGAGGGGATGTTTATAAAAAATGTGATTATGATATGTCTTAGTTGTGATTATGTCTTGTATAGGTTTGTTGAAGTCTCAGGTGTTAGTTGAAGGTGTCTTAGTTTTTTTTTTTTTTTGATAATGTTCCATGACTTAGTTGGAGGGTGTATGTCTGTATTAGTTTTGGCAATGACTCAGGTGATAGTTGAAGGTGTCTTAGTTTTTTGGTAATGTGGTGTTTAATAGTGTTTTGAAGGTTAAGTTGTTAGGTTAGATGTTATTTGGTTACGTTAGATGATGCTAGGTTGGGTTAGGTAAAAATGTTAATTGTTATAATATTATTCAAATGGTGTTTTGGGAGTATACAAATGTGTTTTGATAGTATTCAATGATGTTTTGAGGGTATTCAAATGATGTATGAGAGGTTTTGAGATGTTGAGGGATGTGAGAATATTTCTTGACAGTTATTGAGAAAAGTATGTGTGTGTGATGGGTGTGATGGTGTTCAAACGATGATTTGGGAGTATTCATTGTTGATGTACGGGGTATTCAAAGGTGTTTTGGTGGTATTCAATGGTGATTGTGTTTTTGAAAGTGTGTTTTAGTGATTACTTTTTTTGATGAATTAGTAAAACGGGAAAATATTGAGATGAGTGTGCTTAGATAATGGTTGGTTATAGTGTTTTGAGGGAAAGTTTGATGGTGTTTTGGGCGTATTCAATGGTGTTTTGGGAGTATTTTGAAGGTGTTCATATGATGTTTGAGAGTGTTTTGTTGATGATATATTAGAGTGTTTTTGGTGTTCAATGGTGTTTTGGGTGCATTCAATGGTGTTTTGGTGGTGTTCAATGGTGTTTTGGGGGAATGTGTAAAAATGTGATTTTAGTGAAAGTATTCATAGGTTAAATGATCTTGTTCAAATGATCTTTTTTTTTTTTTTTGGATGAATTAGTAAAACTGGAAAAAATTGAGATGAGTGATTTTTGGGTGAGTGTAGTTTGGTGTATGAGATGTAATTTGGTGAATGAGTTAGAGGTGTTTTAAATGTTATTTGACAGTATTCAATGTCGTTTTCACAGTAATCAATGATGTTTTGGGGGTATTCAAATGACGTATAAGAGTGTTTTGGAGGTGTTCCAATGCATTTCTTGGTTATATTGAGTATAAAATGTGTGTATGTTTTGTGGAGATGGATGTGGCTTTTTGATGAATTAGTAAAACGGGGAAAAATTGTGGGTGGGAGATGGGGTAATGGGTGGAGTGTGTGTGTGTGTGTGTGTGTGTGTGTGTGTGTGTGTGTGTGTGAGGTAGTGAGAGAGAGAGCAGGTGAGGTCATGGCCTCAGGCGCTGGGGTGGGTCTGTGATCTTCTCAGAGATAACAAAACGTACCTCGTCAGTCGTCTAAGGACATTTGAACATAGTGGAAACTTATAGAAATGTTGTTGGTTATTATAATTTTTTTGATGAAAACGAGAAAATTGTATCTTTTTAGCCTGTTACCTGAAAACGGGAAATATATGGGGGTGTTGTGGATGAACTATTTTTTTTGTTTAATGAAAACGAGAAAAATTGTCGTGATATGTAAAATTGAGGTTTGTTATTTAAACGTCTTAAAATTTGTTGAATTAGAGTGTTTTCTGATGAAATAGTAAAAAATATTGTGGATGAACTATTTTTTTTTATTTTTTAATGAAAACGAGAAAAAATATCGTGGTATGTAAAATTGTGATATGTTGTTGGTATTACCAGAAATTTGTTAATGTAAGACTGAAAAAAGTTGTATTACCTGAAAACATGGAAAATGTATCTTTTAGACTGTTACCTGAAATCTTAATTCGTGTTATGTTTTTCCTATGTTAATTTTAGTCAGTGACTTGACTTACCAGAAAATTGTATATGTACAGAAAGTGTGGAAAATAATGTATCTTTTTACTCTGTTAGCCGAAAATGTATATGTATTAATAAATAAATGATGAAAAATGTGTATTAGTGTTATCCTATGTCAGTGACGTCACACCACACCTGGGCTCGCTTGATTGAACTTGTTGGTGACCCCGGTGATGACGTCACGCACTTTTAATTCATTCAGTGTAATAAGGGAAAGATACCTGTTTACTTTTGAAATCGAGGTAAATCTTGATCCAAGGAAGTGGAGGAGGAATATTGGGTTTAGAAGGTATGGGCGGGAGATGGGGTGGGTGATCTTGATCCAAGGAAGTGGAGCAGGGGTTCTTTTACCATATCCCATAGGGGATTATTGAGAAAAAAGTGCTTGCCCCCATAGGGGGATCTCAAAACTTGATCCAAGGAGATGGAAGGGTAAAATGAAAAACGAGAAAAAAATTGTATGTATTACTATATCGAGAAAAATTGAAAAATGAAAATTCGAAAAAAAATGAAAATTCGAAAAAAATCGAAAAATCGAAAAAAGGGGGGGCGTGGGCGTGGGGGGCATGGGCGTGGGGGGCGCGGGGCAAGGGCACGCGGGCGGGGGTGCGGGCGGGCGCGTGGGCGGGCGGGCGGGTGGGCTCGGCGGGGCGGGGGCGCGAGCGCGCGGAAGGAGACCGCTCAGGGATGAGGGGCTCATGGGGGGTGACCGCCGTCATTTTGAGGATCTCAGAAGAAAAGTCTACTATGTACTTGTATTATCCATAACTTATTTTTTTTTCCTCTTATAATCTTCCTGTCCAGAAAGATTTGATTGCTATTATCCTTCGTTTATCCGATGTCCTCATACGTTTGTTTAACACTAAATATCACCATCTCCGCCATCTTCTTTCCCATCGTTATCCCTAATCTTCTCTATCTAATACTGAAACTGCTTCATATTTTTAAAAGTTTGCTGATAATGTTTTCAGCCCCTTTTATTCCTCTCTCTCTTTCTCTCCCTCCCTCTCTCTTTCTCTCCCTCCCTCTCTCTTTCTCTCCCTTCCTCTCTCTTTCTCTGTCATCAAAATGCATTCTCTCAGTTCTGATAATAGTCTTGCTGCAAATCTTCGGAACTTTCCTGGCTTCTTCACTTGCTTGACCAGGAGTGAACTCCAAACTGGGGCCTTGAACCCAATGTTTAGCTTAAAATACGTCGTATATAAGAACGAGTGAGAATCTTTATTTAAGTTCTTGAATACTATTTTCAGATGTTCTAATATTGCCTATGTCACTGCCTATGCTCAATTCTGATGATATGCTAGGTGTTATATTCATTCCTATGCCCTTTTTACCTTTGATATTTGCAGCTTCTCTCCACCCATGCTGTGCTCAATGTCCGGTCTGCTCTATTCCTCTCCGTAACGAATTACCTTGAACTTATCTGGGATGCACTCGAGAAGCCACTTGTTTGACCACATCTATAGTCTTTTGACGTCTGGCTTGAGTTTATTACTCTCCTCACCTGTTCTTATTATTATCATCGGCTCATTCATTCACATTAATTAGCATCGGTTCAATACTTTAATTCATTGATGTTATTCTTTGCCGCCTTTCATCTAGGCAACTGGCATAATGTGCCTTTTAATCTTGCTTGTTTCTTTAGTTTCTGAACTATTCCCAGGTGAGGTACTGTAATGCAACCAATCCCTGTCTTTCTTGAGTTATTGTTATGACATTGTCGTAAAATTTCTGCAGATTCTTAAGACAAGGTTTTCTATCCCTAAATAAATGTTATTTTTTATAAGAGGATCTTCTCTTCAGGTGTCCAAATATTCTTTTCCTTAATATTCTCCAAACTTTTGACGGAATGCTTGTTAGAGATGATAGTCTGTAATTCAGGGCCTCTTGACTGTCTATTTTTTTTTTATAGAAAAGGACAACATTTGCCTTTTATTATAATTCATGGCAGCTATCCTGAACTGAGAGACTGGTTGAGTGCCTTTGCTTTTAGGTTAATTGTTTTACCACTTCTCTCAAGACCTACTGACATGTTTTCTAGTTAAACTGAGTTTGTTACATCCAGCTCATAATGTGTCTCAGTACTTCTTTTGTTGTGGAGATAATCCCTGTCTGGTCTGCTCTATATTTTTCTTCTGTGAAGACTTATTTTTTTTTCTTTAGCACTTCCATTTATGTCATTCTCCGTCAGCTTCCCTTCCTCCATCCTCCTTCCTTGGCCCTAACACTTATTCCTTCACAATCGTCGGTTTTTCTGAAGTGGCTGTGAAGCAACTTTGGTTCACTTTGGGCCTTCAATACTACATCCTTTTCAAACCGTCTTTCTCCTTCCCTTAAATTCCTCGGTATTCGGTTCTTGATCTCTTGTTTGACTGTCGGTTTTCTGCATATTGATTTACTGGCAAGAACCTTGAGACAATAATCTCACGACAAATGACAGAGTTTTTCTACTACCACTTCCTGCTTTGTGACCGTCAATATGGCTTCAGAAAAGGTTACTCTGCTGCTGATCTGCTGTTAAACCTCTCCACTAAGTGGCACCAGTCACTGGATGAATCCACAGTCAGCTGTGTGGTAACACTGGACATTGCTGGTGCTTTCAACTGAGTATGGCATCAGGGACACTTGGCAAAATTGCAAGCACTGGGAATTGCGGGTTCTACACTATGTCTCTTCAGTGATTACCTTCAAGGTAGCTCTCTATGTGTAGTTCTCAATGAGACATAGTCAGCAAGACATCCTGTTGGAGCAAGTGTTCCACAAGGAAGTGTACTTGGGCTATTGTTATGGAATGTCTTCTTCAATGACCTTCTTCATCTCATCCCAGAATCCCATGCATGTGTAGACGACTGTTCTCTGACATTTACTTATACACGAGAGGAAATGGCAGCTGCTCTAATCTACATCACTCACCAGCTAAGAGGTGTATCAGCCTGGGTTATACGATGGCAGATAACATTTGCTCATGAGAAAACAAATTATGATGGTCTATAGACACCTTGATGGTCATGCCGGAGCAGTAGTAAGTATGAATGGGAAAGTGTTGATACTCTATCATGCCCCGGCATGATAGTGACTTTCTTTGTACCAATCAAATTATGAAATGTAAACACACATTGTAACCTTGGCAAAGAAATAAACTTTCGTTTTGTTTGTTTTTGTGTTGAGTGAACTTTGACTACAAACTGATCATGAAGTGTCACGTTGTAAATCTTGCAAACAAAGTGGCAAGGAAGCTTACAGCACTTCGACGTATCTCGAATCTACTCGACAGTAGAGGCTGCAAGATTCTGTACTAGGCACAAGTATGCTCACACTTTGAGTATGCTCAACTTCCTTGGATTGCCTTTATATCCCCCCCCCTCATCTCATCTGCGACTTCTTGACAGAGTAGAGAACAGAGCAAGACGCCTCATCTCACGCCTGCACCCATTCTGGATAGATCTGTCATTCCAGCAGAGCCTTCAACACAGGAGGGATGTGGGCGGTCTTACTGTTATGTACAAGGCCAATATTGACTCCACTCCTAGGACAGTGAGCAGCAACTTCACTCTGACTGTAACCTTCTCCAGAACATCACTTCATCTGAGATCAATTATTCCCAGGATGACTTGAGTCTGGAACATGTTCGTTTACCATAATATTAGTGAAATAAATTCAGCTGAATAAATGAAATTGCTGGACCACAGATGATTCCAACATCATGAGCTGATGAAGCTAACAGCTTCTAGCTTGTAAGTAAAGTTAGAAATCCTTAACCTATCCTTGTAAAACCCTGTGTAACAGAGAGAGAGAGAGAGAGAGAGAGAGAGAGAGAGAGAGAGAGAGAGAGAGAGAGAGAGAGAGAGAGAGAGAGAGAGAGAGAGAGAGAGAGAGAGACAGAGAGAGAGAGAGAGAGAGAAAGAGAGAGGGAAAGAGAGCATGTGTGTAGTACCTACCTACCTGGAGTTTACCTGGAGGGTATTCTGGGGATCAACGCCCCCGCGGCCCGGTCTACGACCAGGTCTTTGACTAGTTGTCAAAAGCACTTGTCGATAGACATTTAGCCTTTTTTGTGTCTGTATGTGTGTGTGTACTGACCTAATTGTGGTTACAGAAGCCTCTTCACTTGTCGCTACTAGGTCCACTCTCTCCCTGCTCCATGAGCTTTATCATACCTCTTCTTAAAGCCTCCACTACATCACTCTCCAGACTGTTTCACTTCCTGACACTTCCAGTGTCGTCAGGTCGATTTCCCTTAACCTCTCCTAGTAGGACATACCCCTTAGCTCCGGGACTAGTCTTGTTGCAAACCTTTTCTCTTTCTCTAGTTTCTTTACGTGCTTGGCTAGGTGTGGGTTCCAAACTGGTGCTGCATACTCCAGTATGGGCCTAACGTACACAGTGTACAGGGTCCTGAACTATTCCTTATTAAGATGTCGGAATGCTGTTTTAGGTTTGCTAGGCTCCCGTATGCTGCAGCAGTTATTTGGTTGATGTGCGCCTCAGGAGATGTGCCTGGTGTTATACTCACCCAAGATCTTTTTCCTTGATTGAGGTTTGTAGTCTCTGGCCCCCTAGACTGTACTCTGTCTGCGGTCTTCTTTGCCCTTCTCCAATCTTCATGACTTTGCACATGGTGGGGTTGAACTCCAGGAGCCAATTGCTGGACCAGTCCTGCAGCCTGTCCAGATCCCTTTGTAGTTCTGCCTGGTCCTCGTCCAATTGAATTCTTCTCATCAACTTCACATCATCTGCAAACAGGGACACTTCGGAGTCTATTCCTTCCATCATGTCGTTCACAAATGCCAGAAACAGCACCGGTCCCAGGACTGACCTCTGTGGTACCCCACTCGTCACAGGCGCCCACTCTGACACCTCGTCACGTACCATGACTCACTGCTGTCTTCCTGACAGGTATTCCCTGATCCATTGGAGTTCCTTCCCTGTTATCCCTGCCTGGTCCTCCAGCTTTTGCACTAATCTCTTTTGTGGAACTGTGTCAAACGCCTTCTTACAGTCCAAGAAAATGCAATCTACCCACCCCTCTCTCTCTTGTCTTACTGCTATCACCCTGCCATAGAACTCCAGTAGGTTTGTGACACAGGATTTCCCGTCCCTGAAACCGTGTTGGCTGTCTTTGATAAGCTCATTCCTTTCTAGGTGTTCCACCACTCTTCTGATAATCTTCGCCATGACTTTGCATACTAAACATGTCAGTGACACTGGTCTATAGTTTAGTGCTTCGTGTTTGTCTCCTTTTTTAAAAATTGGGACTACATTTGCTGTAGGTAATCTCCCTGTTTCGATAGATGTGTTGAATATTGTTGTTAGGGGTACACATAGCGCTTCTGCTTCCTCTCTCAGGACCCATGGAGAGATGTTATCCGGCCCCATCGCATTTGAGGTATGTAGCTCACTCAGCAGCCTCTTCACTTCTTCCTCGGTTGTATGTATTGTGTCCAACACTTGGCGGTGTACCCCACCTCTCCGTCTTTCTGGAGTCCCTTCCGTCTCCTCTGTGAACACTTCTTTGAATCTCATGTTGAGTTCCTCACATACTTCGCGGTCGTTTCTTGTGATATCTCCTCCTTCCTTCCTTAGCCTGATCACTTGGTCCTTGACTGTTGTTTTCCTCCTGATGTGGCTGTACAACAGCCTCGGGTCAGATTTGGCTATGTCATTTTCATATTGTTATTTGGCTATGTCATTTTCATATTGTCGTTGGGCCTCCCTTCTTACCTGTGCATATTCATTTCTGGTTCTACGACTGCTCCCCTTATTCTCCTTGGTCCTTTGCCTTCTATACTTCTTCCATTCCCTAGCACACTTGGTTTTGGCCTCCCTGCACCCTTGGGTACAAGCCTCTTCCCAGCTTCCTTGCATATTGTTGTCACATATTCCATCATCTCGTTTACTGACTTCCCTGCCAATTCTCTGCTTCCCCCTCCACTTGTAACTCTACTGTGTATTCGAAGCTTACAACCACATGATCACTGGCCCCAAGGGGTATTTCATATGTGATGTTCTCAATATCTGCACTACTCAAGGTGAATACTAGATCCAGTCTCGCTGGTTCATCCTCTCCTCTCTCTCTGGTAGTGTCCCTTACGTGTTGGTACATGAAGTTTTTCAGTACCACCTCCATCATCTTATCCCTCCACGTTTCTTATCCCCCATGTGGCTCCAAGTTCTCCCAATCGATTTCCTTGTGTGTGTGTGTGTGTGTGTGTGTGTGTTTGTTTGTGTGTGTGTGTGTGTGTGTGTGTGTGTGTGTGTGTGTGTGTTGTGTGTGTGTGTGTGTGTGTGTGTGTGTGTGTGAGGATTATAAAGACTGAATCAAAAATAGAACTACTTCCTAAAGTTTCTAAATGTTTTGGCCTGTTTGGAATTAACTTCCCGGTTACCGTAACAGGTAAATTGTTGGTGCAAGATTTATGGAAAATCAGAGTTGGATCAAATTCTGGCATAACGTAAGTCTGGTTTTTCTTCGTAAAAGATATTACAGTACATTTGACCCAAATATTAGATATTTTGTCACAGAACACAGTTAGGGTGATTCAATCAGCTGAAGTGCTAAGTAAGGGATCGCAATTTTACAAATCATCTATACACTGATCAAGTTAGAATTAAACAGTTATGAGGGCTGGAGAAAAGTGACAACTGATTTTCTTCAGGAAACAATTCATAATAATAATAATAATAATAATAATAATAATAATAATAATAATAATAATAATAATAATAATAATAATAATAACAACAGTAATCTTTATTTCTACAAGTACATGTACAACGTATACACACCTAGCTGACGTCAGTGATATACTATATAGAAAGACCCGGGCAAATTAGGTTAATTTTATCCCCAGGATGCGACCCACGCCAGTCGAATAACACACAGTTACCCATTTTACTAATAAATAAACAGGGACAGCAGGTGTCGTAAGGAAACACGTCCTAATGTTTCCACCCTTACCGGGCATCGAACCACGAACCTCAGTATGTGAGCTGAGTGCGCTAGCAATCAAGGTTTAGTAGACGAAGAGCATCATACACAAAAATAAATAGAACTGTAGTAAGAACACAATCACAAATCGGCTCAAGAACCAATAATCAAATTAGATAAAAAAAATCACAGCAAGAAAAAATCCAGAATTAAATAAGAAAAATAGCCAGAAAAACATCTTCAGAAATACTTCAAGTGTAAATGAGGACTATTAGAACAAATGAGAGTAAAAGAAGGCTGAAGAATTATTAAGGAACAGATATTATAAACAACGTTGCCGCTTTCCCGCTGCTCACCACTGTGAACAATATTCTCTTTTTCTTTTTAGAATTCTTTCAGTTAATTAGAACTGTATCTTGATCGTGTGATGATAATATATCTAGATAATTAAATTTATGACTTTTAGTAACATTGGACGTAACATTAAGGGTTAATAAAAGTTGACTGGACTGATTCATTATCACTTATTCTGTTTATGCGATCAGCTGTAGTGCAGTTGTGTCTACAAGTAGACGGTCAGTGCTATTATTAAACTGATTCTCATATTAATGACAATTTCATTGATAACAAAAGATGGCATAGCTATTTCTTCCATCTTCTCAGTCACCTTTTCACATAATTCATTTATATGGACTGAAACCTTGCCAAATGTTTTCTTTCTAAGTTTTGGGTTATATTTTCAATCTACTTATAATAAATATATAAATGAATCATTGAAGAGCTAACTGAGTAATACTCATCACCTCTGATGCAGTAATATAAAAGCCTGGAGAAAACGTTCTCATTTTGGGAGCGGAAGATGTATTGAAGTCTTAGGAAAAAATTAATAAGTGAAAACCATTTCCTTATTCTTACCTTGAAGTTGAAAGCTTGACAGTTGTGACGGGAGGTGCACGAGACGGTGCACATCACTAGCGAGTCAGTGGTCAGGGTCAGGAAGGGGGTCACGGGAAGCCTCTTGTTCGTCTTGTAGTAGGCATTACCATAGGTGACAATCGCTGCAGCTGGTGTCACCCAGGTGTCCAGCAACAGCAGAACCACCACCACACCAAGTAGCACCGCAGGTGTCCTCCAGGGAACCATCATTGCTGTAACACAAGTCCAGGGAACCATCACTGCTGTAACACAAGTCCAGGGAACCATCACTGCTGTAACACAAGTCCAGGGAACCATCACTGCTGTAACACAAGTCCAGGGAACCATCACTGCTGTAACACAAGTCCAGGGAACCCTCACTGCTGTAATACAAGTCCAGGGAACCATCACTGCTGTAACACAAGTCCAGGAAACAATCACTGCTGTAACACAAGTCCAGGGAATCATCACTGCTGTAACACAAGTCCAGGAAACAATCACTGCTGTAACACAAGTCCAGGGAACCATCACTGCTGTAACACAAGTCCAGGAAACAATCACTGCTGTAACACAAGTCCAGGGAACCATCATTGCTGTAATACAAGTCCAGGGAACCATCATTGCTGTAACACAAGTCCAGGGAACCATCAGTGTTGTAATACAAGTCCAGGGAACCATCATTGTTGTAATACAAGTCCAGGGAACCATCATTGCTGTAATACAAGTCCAGGGAACCATCATTGCTGTAATACAAGTCCAGGGAACCATCATTGCTGTAACACAAATCCAGGGAACCATCATTGCTGTAACACAAGTCCAGGGAACCATCATTGCTGCAATACAAGTCCAGGGAACCATCATTGCTGTAATACAAGTCCAGGGAACCATCATTGCTGTAACACAAGTCCAGGGAACCATCACTGCTGTAACACAAGTCCAGGGAACCATCATTGCTGTAACACAAGTCCAGGGAACCATCATTGATGTAATACAAGTCCAGGGAACCATCATTGCGTAACACAAGTCCAGGGAACCATCATTGCTGTAACACAAGTCCAGGGAACCATCATTGTTGTAATACAAGTCCAGGGAACCATCATTGCTGTAATACAAGTCCAGGGAACCATCATTGCTGTAATACAAGTCCAGGGAACCATCATTGCTGCAATACAAGTCCAGGGAACCATCATTGCTGTAATACAAGTCCAGGGAACCATCATTGCTGTAACACAAGTCCAGGGAACCATCACTGCTGTAACACAAGTCCAGGGAACCATCATTGCTGTAACACAAGTCCAGGGAACCATCATTGATGTAATACAAGTCCAGGGAACCATCATTGTGTAATACAAGTCCAAGGAACCATCATTGCTGTAATACAAGTCCAGGGAACCATCACTGCTGTAACACAAGTCCAGGGAACCATCATTGTTGTAATACAAATCCAGGGAACCATCATTGCTGTAATACAAGTCCAGGGAACCATCATTGCTGTAACACAAGTCCAGGGAACCATCATTGTTGTAATACAAGTCCAAGGAACCATCATTGTTGTAACACAAGTCCAGGGAACCATCATTGTTGTAATACAAATCCAGGGAACCATCACTGCTGTAATACAAGTCCAGGGAACCATCATTGCTGTAATACAAGTCCAGGGAACCATCATTGTTGTAACACAAGTCCAGGGAACCATCATTGTTGTAATACAAATCCAGGGAACCATCACGGCTGTAATACAAGTCCAGGGAACCATCATTGCTGTAATACAAGTCCAGGGAACCATCATTGCTGTAATACAAGTCCAGCGAACCATCATTGTTGTAATACAAGTCCAGGGAACCATCATTGCTGTAATACAAGTCCAGGGAACCATCATTGTTGTAATACAAGTCCAGAGAACCATCATTGTTGTAATAAGAGTCCAGGGAACCATCATTGCTGTAATACAAGTCCAGGGAACCATCATTGTTGTAACACAAGTCCAGGGAACCATCATTGTTGTAATACAAGTCCAGCGAACCATCATTGTTGTAATACAAGTCCAGGGAACCATCATTGCTGTAATACAAGTCCAGGGAACCATCACTGCTGTAATACAAGTCCAGCGAACCATCATTGTTGTAATACAAGTCCAGGGAACCATCATTGTTGTAATACAAGTCCAGGGAACCATCATTGCTGTAACACAAGTCCAGCGAACCATCATTGTTGTAATACAAGTCCAGGGAACCATCATTGTTGTAATACAAGTCCAGGGAACCATCATTGTTGTAATACAAGTCCAGGGAACCATCATTGCTGTAATACAAGTCCAGGGAACCATCACTGCTGTAACACAAGTCCAGGGAACCATCACTGCTGTAACACAAGTCCAGGCTTCGTGGTTAATCAGTGTCTGATCAACCAGGCTGCTACTGCTGGCCGCACGTAAACTGACGTACGAACCACAGCCCGGTTGGTCAGGTACTGATTTTAGGTGTCTGTCCAGTGCCTTCTTCAAGACAGCCAGGGGTCTATTGGTAATCTCCCTTATGTATGCTGGGAGGCAGTTGAACAGACTTGGGCCCCTGACACTTATTGGGATGTCTCTTAGTGTACTCGTGGCGCCCCTTCTTTTCACTGGGTAAATGTTGCATCTAATGCCGAGTATTTTGCTTTCGTATGGAGTGATTTTCGTGTGCAAGTTTAGTACTAATCCCTCTAGGATTTTCCAAGAGTGTATTATCATGTATCTTTCTCTCCTCCATTCCATGGAATACAAATCAAGGGACTTCAACCGTTCCCAGTAATTTAGGTGCCTTATCGTACGTACCTGGAGTCTACCATCCAGGTAGACTCCAGGTAGATGCGTGCCATGAAAGTTCTCTGTACATTCTCCAGGGGGCAGTTAGTGCACAGCAGTATTCCAGCCTAGAGATAACAAGCGATCTGAAGAGAATCATCATGGGATTAGCGTCTCTAATTTTGAAGGTTCTCATTATCCATGCTATCATTTTTCTAGTAGATGAGGTAGACACAATGTTGTGGCAAATTATGTTAATTACAACCAATATAATAAAATATTCTTCTTGTGGAGCATAATTTGATTCCTGAGGCACAACTCGGATTCACAAGAAGCCATTCCAACCAAGAAGAATTACTGATCATTTTTATTTGAGGCAGTAAATCAAAATACAGGAGGTAAAAGTTGTCATGGATCGAGGCATAGTAAGTCAAGAGTAGGGACCAATCCTAAGTTGCATTCCAAAGGATCATTCTTAGGTCCATTGTTGTTTAGAATTTACATTATGTATTGACCTTGACGAGGAAATGACGGGTGACTTTAGGAAATTAACAGACGTCACAAAAATAGGCTGATTTGGAAATAGTTATGTTGTGGTCTAAATAGTGGCAGATGCAGTTCAGTGTAGGTAATCCTGGCTCATATAAACTCAATAATAACGAATTTGACCATAAAAAAATATGAAAAGAACTTGAGAGTTATGGGAAGTAGAAATATGAATTTAAGAGAGCAGCACCTAAGAGTAAGTAATAAGGCAGACAGATTACGCCAATTTATATAAAGAAGAGTAAATTAAAGAAGTTCGCTTATTTATACAGGTTAGTTTTGGTGTCCATACTACGGAATGGATACAGATGCGTTGAAGTACACAGAGAACAAAATTAATATGTATAAGGAATCATTCAGACGAAGAAGGATTTAGTGATCTGAACCTTCATTCTCGTGACATGATCGAAGAATACAAGTTAAAAATGGGCATTAATATAAAAGGTAATAATAGGATTCCGAGAGTACCTATCCAATAAAGAACTGGATGTAATGAATTCACCTCTGCTCTGTATATAAAGCCTGGCTGCATGCCTATGTTTCAGTCTTTTGTACTGTGTACTGTACTGAAGAAACCTGCTGTGCAGACGAAATCTTTCGGCTTAACTTCACTTATGCTGCGATATATAAGGTGTGGACGTTCACGTATGCTTCAGGCGTTAGACTCACCAGCAGCTGTGGGACTGATTACATAAAAACTAAATCTTCTGTCTCCAGCGTTATATTAACCTAACTTTGACTAATGAAGATTGTTGCACGAGCGAAACGTTTTGGCAATAAATATACACAAGTATTGAAACTGTAAGTAAAAGCCTTTGCACTGATCAAGACGTTTATAAAGGAAACATTTCGCTACACAAGTGGCTTCCTCAGACCTAATACAGAGCGAACGAACTGAACGAACAAACTCTCTGGTAAAGAGAGAGCGAAGAAGTTGGGATAGGCGAAGATTACCCCCTTAGAAGGATGTCATTTTTCTAGCAGATGCGATTGCTACAGTGTTATTGTCCTTGAAAGTGAGATCCTCTGTCATGATCACTCCCAGGTCTTTGACATTAGTTTTTCGCTTTATTGTGTGGTTGGAATTTGTTTTATACTCCGATGAGATTTTAATTTCCTCACGTTTTCCATATGGGAGTAACTGAAATTTCTCATCATTGAACTTCATATTGTTTTCTGCAGCTCATTTAAAGATTTGGTTGATGTCTGCTTGGAGTCTTGCAGTGTCTTCAATGGTGGACACTGTCATGCAGATTCGGGTGTCATCTGCAAAGGAAGACACGGCACTGTGGCTGATATCCCTGTCTATGTCCGATATAAGGATGAGGAACAGGATGGGAGCAAGTACTGTGCCTTGTGGAACAGAGCTTTTCACCGTAGCCGCCTCAGACTTTACTCTGTTGACTACTACTCTTTGTGTTCTACTTCTTAGGAAATTATAGATCCATCTACCAACTTTTCCTGTTATTCCTTTATCACGCATTTTGTGTGCTATCACACCATGGTCACACTTATCAAAGGCTTTTGCAAAGTCTGTGTATATAACATCTGCATTCTGTTTGTCTTCTAGAGCATCCAGGACCTTATCGTAGTGGTCCAGTAGTTGGGACAGACAGGAGCGACCTGCTCTAAACCCATGCTGCACTGGGTTGTGTAATTGATGGGTATCTAGATGAGTGGCGATCTTGCTTCTTAGAACCCTTTCAAAGATTTTTATGATATGGGACGTTAGCGCTATTGGTCTGTAGTTCTTTGCTAATGCTTTACTGCCGCCTTTGTGGAGTGGGGTTATGTCTGTTGTTTTTAGAAACTGCGGGACGACCCCTGTGTCCATGCTCCCTCTCCATAGGATGTTAAAAGCACGTGATAGGGGCTTCATGCAGTTCTTGATGAACACTGAGTTCCATGAGTCAGGGCCTGGAGCGGAGTGCATGGGCATGTTATTTATCGCCTTTTCGAAGTCATGTGGCGTCAGGGTAATGTCAGATAGGCTTGCGTCTACCAGGTTCTGTGGCACTCTCATAAAAAAATCATTTAGGTCTTCAACTTTCAGTCTGGTTAGCGGCTCGCTAAAAACTGAGTCATACTGGGACTTTAGTAACTCACTCATTTCCTTGCTGTCATCTGTGTAGGACCCATCTCGTTTTAGTAGGGGCCCAATACTGGATGTTGTTCTCGACTTTGTTTTGGCATAAGAAAAGAAATACTCTGACCAGTGCCTCCCTACGTATTTCAGATATATTGGGCTCTTGTAGCCGCTCTGTTATTCTTTGCCTTCGCCTGTATAGGGAGCGTCTCTCTCTTTCTGTGGAATAATGTGCTCCTACGATAATGAACTATCAAGCTTGCTACTTAGCTTATTGATGAATCCAAGATGTCGCAGCCGTCCCCAACACCTTCACAGAGGATTCATCTATGGCCTCATTCTCCACTGGGCTGTATGGTAAAAACATCACACATGAGTATTATATATATTGCCCCAAAGGAGCGTATGTCAATATTTCAGTCTTTAACTCCAGACTGATTTTACACTCATGTGTTTGGACTTAAAAAGTCCACGCATAACCGCCGTCAATAGGTAAATTTTGATGTTCTTGAAATACAAGAACTGCGCAGTCCCCTGCCTGACAAGAACATAAAAACATACCTTGCTCGTGTAACTTTGAGCGATGGTGTTGGCTCCACCATATACGGCGGAAATGCTGTCTTGATTGTAGAATGCCGCTGAAGAGTCACCGTCTTGTTTCGATGGAAATCACTTGCTATTGTCTCTACATTTGTCTTGTTACAGTAATCAGAAGCTGCGCACACTTCTGAATATACCGCGATTATATTCACTAAACGCGCTGGAACAGAGTTCTTATCTTATTTCCCGACGTTAGTGGAGATTGAATTAGAATAACGGACGCGTACGACTAATGTCTTTGTTGAGTTACGTCGCCTCGCGCCGTATGACCCCTCGTGTCGTATGACCTCTACGGAGCCCGTATTCAATCTGATCGCCTCGTGCAGCTTCTTGCAGCCTCGAGGGGCTTGTATCGCTGACATAGGCACAAGTTCAACAATTACTACATGTTGCTACAAGTGGCAATTAAAATGTTTGTGTTCTCTAAATATTTAGAGCCCTGGAATACATGATTGCAATGTTCAAGTGTAGAAACTCGTACAACAGTTTACTATAATTTCCTGTTACGGCAAAGAGTTACATTTATCTCAAATGTCTATTAACTCACATACACTCGCTGCTACTTGGTCAGACCACGTGACACACTGTGGTCAGTACATCTGGTCTGTATTAATTTGTTTATGCACCCAGACTCGCCTCGTCTGGCCTCTTCCTTAACAAGGGTAGTAAGGGCGCATACCCCCCCCCCCCTCCTTTGGAGAATTTTCTCCACACTTTCTAGTTTACATCTTCTCCTCCTTTTCCTTAAGGGAATTTGCCTTGAGCAAACTTCAAGTGCCACAGAGTTAATTTGTTCTAGACATAGGTTAGGATCCGTGTTAGGATCCAGTTTATATAATTTAGGAGTTGGTTTACTTGGTCCGACCTTATGTTTTTGTTATTGAAGTTGAAATTGGAGAAGGCTCCCTCGCGACTGATCACATTTTGTCTATCTGGGGCTCCCCGCATACATGTCTGGACCTCTATTATGTTGTGATCTGAGTATATCGTTTTTGAAATGATGATATTTCGTATCAGATCATCATTGTTAGTGAAGATGAGGTCCAGCATATTCTTCAATCTTGTAGGCTCTATTATTTGCTGGTTTAAGGTGAATTTGGTGCAGAGATTTAAAAGCTCGTGTGTGTGCGAGTTTTCATCTGAGCTGCCTCCTGGTGTTATCTCTGCTACCACATTATTTGCAATATTCCTCCATTTTAGGTGCCTTAGGTTGAAATCCCCAAGAGCAAGATGTTGGGGGCAGGGGCTGGAAGATTTTCCAGACAGTGGTCAATTTTCAGAAGCTGTTCCTGGAATTGTTGGGACGTTGCATCCGGGGGCTTGTATACAATCACGATGTCCAGGTTTTGATTCTCGATCTTTACTGCTAAAACTTCAACTACATCATTTGAGGCATTTAGTAGTTCTGAGCATATAAGTGACTCTGTGATATACAGCCCAACCCCCCCGTCCTCTTTTGCCTGTTCACTCTGTCACATCTGTATAGGTTGTAGCCAGGGATCCATATTTCATTGTCCAAGTGATCCTTTATGTGGGTCTCTGTGAAAGCTGCAAACATTGCATTTGACTCTGTAAGCAGTCCACGGATTTAAGGTATCTTGTTATTTGTTGCTGGCTTTAGACCCTGTATATTTGCAAAGATGAATGTCGTTGGATTGGTGGTATGGGGGGGTCTATTTTCCTGGCACTAGTGTTCTTCAAGTGGGCGTACATCGTACATTACATGATCTTGGTTTGAGCGTCGTCTGAGAATGCTGGAATAAAGTTGTCAGGAAAAGTAGACTTATGAAACTTGGAAAATTCTTTGTGATGGGTTGAAGTTTAGTGATTGAAGCGTAAGTCGAGGTCTCGAGGTTTTTCTTATTGGCGATTTCCTGCCTGAAAGGCCACTTAACTGCAAGAGTGTGATGATCATTCTTGCAGTTGAGAAATTTCAATTGAGAGGTATAAGTGCAGTCCTTATGAGTGTGTTTTGTGCTGCAGTTGGAGCAGTATTTCTTTTCTTACAAACGGCAGTCCTTGGAGAGGTGGGTATATGCGTACCAGGTCTAACATGGGTGACGTGGTGGAATCACTCTGGTTCTATGTTCCAGGGACTAACGTGGTAATGAGATACGTAGACATTTAATGAATGTCTGAGATTCCAAGGAAATTTCATAAAGCTGAGTGCTGTAATTTTTGTGACGACGGTGGCCCAGTCATTTTGATCTTCGATGAGTCGTTTCAAGTGCTTGTTTATTGGTTGGTGAAGTTGCGATTAAGCTTCTTCGCGATCACCGATTTCTAGGCTCTCAACGAAGGGCAAGGAGCTACTTCGAAGTCATGGTCCTTGAGAACGTTCATAACCGTTCATGATCTTGTTAGCCTCGTCATCATTAAAGCAGACGGCAATGCAAATGTCCATAGTACTGATGAGGTTGGACAGTTTCACATGGAGAGTGGTCAGGAGTGTTGCCACAGTCACGGGGCTCTGGTGGTCTGGTGGCTAAAGCTCTCTCTTCACACGGCGCCCCTAGTGGGTCCTTACCTGAGAGTCTGAACTAACTAATTCACACGGCGAGGGCCTGGGTTCGATTCCCAGCCAGGGCAGAAACATTGGGCGTGTTTCTTTACACCTGTTGTCTATGTTCCCCATCAGTAAAATGGGTACCTGGGTGTTAGTCGACTGGTGTGAGTCGCATCCTGGGACACTAACCTAATCTGCCCGAAATGCTTAGCATAACAAGGGACTTTCTATATAGTAGTATGTCACTGATGTCAGCTAGGCCTGTATATCATGTACATGTACTTGTAGTAAATAAAGATATTATTATTATTATTATTATTATTATTGTTGTCATGTTAGAGATGGCACCACGAAATGGGCGAATGTTCACACGGTGGCCATGGCGATGTTGCTGACAGCCTAGGGAAGAGTAGACTCAGTGAGGCGTGTGTACAAAAGTTCTAACGGAAGTAATTCCTAACAGCGACCTGTCTAGTAAAGTGTGTAATAAACAGACAACTAGGAAACGGGTATATATAGTGGCAGGAGTCAAGTGGCAAGCGGTGAGAGGCTAGCAGTAGTAGTTGTAACAGTAGAACAACCTATCAGCAGTGAAGTAAAATAAAAGACGTAACAACTTGAGTAAAGGCAAAAAGTTTGACAAATGTAAATATGAGTAGGTCGGTAGACCTCACGAGTGTTTATTGAGCAGTGGCGTTATACGATGTCAGTGTTTATGTTGTAATCGTTTGGCAAGGTTCTGGATATTTTATGGCTGTGGATATTATAGAGCAGGATATTCTACGACTGTAGTGTTAGTTGTTAATTTAATTGCTGCTTACAAGCGCCTGTGTCTGCACCAATCGTTTTCAAGAATTATTAGTTTAACTTTATAGAAATTCATGATATGTCGTTCTATGTACTATGTTGAACGCAGGTGTTTTTATGTTCGTGAGGGCTGAGTTCAAGGGCTCTTGATGTTTCACCTATGTACATTTTTCTTGCAGCTTCTGCAGGGTATGATGTATACGCCAGCCTGTTGGTAGTATTGTCTGTTTGTTCCTAATTTTTGCTAAGTCTCTGAAGGAGGACAAAGCGTTGAAGGCAATTTTCTTATGTGCGTCTGTCATTAGCAACGACTCATTTGAAGCTACGTTACTCATTGGTAAAACGATGCATTTGGCAGGCGATTGTGTTGTGTTTGTATTGTTTCTGTTGAAGATACGAGTGGCTCTCTGGTGTCGTTGATGTGGAGTTCTTCGAAATAAAGCTGTAGGAAGGATTCTTTAAGGTATTCACATTCTTCTAAGTATTTTGGGTTGTAAATACTAAAAGATCTAGGGAAAAAATCTATCATGACGTCATTCGTATATGTGGGTTTTCTGTAGATGTGGAAAAGAATACTCTCTCCTCCCTTGTGGAGTTATGCATCCAGAAATAACGAACGATTGTCTCTCTGCCCTTTTTAATGTGAATTTAATGGATGGTTCCAGGCTATTAATGGTGTCAAGAATAATTGGAATCCACCCGCATCATACTTAACATTGCTAAAGCTGCCAAATGGTTGAGCTACGTAGATGATACCTTAATCATTGTTCCAAGGAGACTTAACATAGTCTGGAACCAAACAATTAATTTACGTTAGAAGAGAGAAACAACTGCTCACTGTTCCTCGATATATTACTCCACACAGGAGGAGAGAGAGTCTCCTCTTCCAAGTCAAGAGGAAACCAACAAAAAGAATTACTTTATACACTCTTATTCTCATCATAACAGCAAGTCTAGGAGAGGCTTCGTGACAGAATTTTTTATTAGAGCTTTAAGGATCTCTAGCCCACAATGTTTTGAAGAAGAAGAATGTGAATTTATTAAAACAGCCTTCCCATTGCTTCATTTCTAAGCATACCACATCAACGACTGCAGAAAGAGAGCCACGCACATTCTCAACAGAAACAACACAACAGAATCTCTAGCTAGACACATCATGCTAGACACAAAATGCCGGGAGCAAGGGGCTAGTAACCCCTTCTCCTGTATACATTACTAAAGTTAAAAAGAGAAACTTTTTCCTTTTGGGTCACCCTGCCTCGGTGGGATACGGCCTGCCTATTGAAAGAAGAAGAACATGTACAAGTTATACACGCCTAGCT
The DNA here is from genome assembly GCA_009830355.1 of Cherax destructor. Taxonomy (NCBI): domain Eukaryota; kingdom Metazoa; phylum Arthropoda; class Malacostraca; order Decapoda; family Parastacidae; genus Cherax; species Cherax destructor. The sequence continues at coordinate 33,517 of WNWK01013038.1, read as the reverse complement.
GACATCAATGACATACTACTATATAGAAAGCCGCTTGTTATGCAGAGCATTTCGGGCAAATTAGGTCAATTTTGTCCCAGGATGCGACCCACACCAGTCAAATGACCCGTACTTTTTACTGATGAGTGAACATGGACAATCGGTGAAGGAAACACGCCATGTTTCATCCTTTTCGAATCGAACGGACTTTCAACGTGAGTGACAGCTTGCACAGGCCAGAGCACCATGATAGTTCCTGGACTTGTGTTACAGTTATGATAATTCCTGATTTGCGTTAGAGTAGTGATAGTTCCTGGACTTTTGTTAGAGTTGTAATAGTTCATGGCTTGTTTTACAACACTGATGGTTCCCTGGACTTGTGTTACAACACTGATGGTTCCCTGGACTTGTGTTAAAACACTGATGGTTCCCTGGACTTGTGTTACAACACTGATGGCTCCTGGACTTGTGTTCAACACTGATGGTTCCTGACTTGTATTCAATACTGATGGCTCCCTGGACTTGTGTTACAACACTGATGGTTCCCTGGATTTGTGTTACAACACTGATGGCTCCCTGGACTTGTGTTACAACACTGATGGTTCCCTGGACTTGTGTTACAACACTGATGGTTCCCTGGACTTGTGTTACAACACTGATGGCTCCCTGGACTTGTGTTACAACACTGATGGTTCCCTGGACTTGTATTACAATACTGATGGTTCCTGGACTTGTGTTACAACACTGATGGTTCCCTGGACTTTGTATTACACATGATGGTTCCCTGGACTTGTTTACAACACTGATGGTTCCCTGACTTGTATTACAGCAATGATGGTTCCCTGGACTTGTTTACAACAATGATGGTTCCCTGGACTTGTATTACAGCATGATGGTTCCTGGACTTGTATTACAGCAATGATGGTTCCCTGGACTTGTATTACAACACTGATGGTTCCCTGGACTTGTATTACAACACTGATGGTTCCCTGGACTTGTATTACAGCAATGATGGTTCCCTGGACTTGTATTACAACACTGATGGTTCCCTGGACTTGTATTACAACACTGATGGTTCCCTGGACTTGTGTTACAACAATGATGGTTCCCTGGACTTGTATTACAGCAATGATGGTTCCCTGGACTTGTGTTACAACAATGATGGTTCCCTGGACTTGTGTTACAGCAATGATGTTTCCCTGGACTTGTGTTACAACAATGATGGTTCCCTGGACTTGTGTTACAGCAATGATGGTTCCCTGGACTTGTGTTACAACAATGATGGTTCCCTGGACTTGTGTTACAACAATGAAGGTTCTCTGGACTTGTATTACAACACTCATGGTTCCCTGGACTTGTATTACAACACTGATGGTTCCCTGGACTTGTATTACAGCAATGATGGTTCCCTGGACTTGTATTACAACAATGATGGTTCCCTGGACTTGTATTACGGCAGTGATGGTTCCCTGGACTTGTATTACAACAATGATGGTTCCCTGGACTTGTATTACAACAATGATGGTTCCCTGGACTTGTATTACAACAATGATGGTTCCCTGGACTTGTATTACAGCAATGATGGTTCCCTGGACTTGTGTTACAGCAATGATGGTTCCCTGGACTTGTATTATAGCAATGATGGTTCCCTGGACTTGTATTACAGCAATGATGGTTCCCTGGACTTGTATTACATCAGTGATGGTTCCCTGGACTTGTGTTACAGCAATGATGGTTCCCTGGACTTGTATTATAGCAATGATGGTTCCCTGGACTTGTATTACAGCAATGATGGTTCCCTGGACTTGTATTACAGCAATGATGGTTCCCTGGACTTGTATTACAACAATGATGGTTCCCTGGACTTGTATTACAACAATGATGGTTCCCTGGACTTGTATTACAGCAATGATGGTTCCCTGGACTTGTATTACAGCAATGATGGTTCCCTGGACTTGTATTACAGCAATGATGGTTCCCTGGACTTGTATTACAACAATGATGGTTCCCTGGACTTGTATTACAACAATGATGGTTCCCTGGACTTGTATTACAACAATGATGGTTCCCTGGACTTGTATTACAGCAATGATGGTTCCCTGGACTTGTATTACAACAATGATGGTTCCCTGGACTTGTATTACGGCAGTGATGGTTCCCTGGACTTGTGTTACAGCAATGATGGTTCCCTGGACTTGTGTTACAGCAATGATGGTTCCCTGGACTTGTGTTACAGCAATGATGGTTCCCTGGACTTGTGTTACAACAATGATGGTTCCCTGGACTTGTATTACAGCAATGATGGTTCCCTGGACTTGTATTACAGCAATGATGGTTCCCTGGACTTGTATTACAGCAATGATGGTTCCCTGGACTTGTGTTACAGCAATGATGGTTCCCTGGACTTGTGTTACAGCAATGATGGTTCCCTGGACTTGTATTACAACAATGATGGTTCCCTGGACTTGTATTACAGCAATGATGGTTCCCTGGACTTGTATTACAGCAATGATGGTTCCCTGGACTTGTGTTACAACAATGATGGTTCCCTGGACTTGTATTACAACAATGATGGTTCCCTGGACTTGTATTACAGCAATGATGGTTCCCTGGACTTGTATTACAACAATGATGGTTCCCTGGACTTGTATTACAACAATGATGGTTCCCTGGACTTGTATTACAACAATGATGGTTCCCTGGACTTGTATTACAACAATGATGGTTCCCTGGACTTGTATTACAGCAATGATGGTTCCCTGGACTTGTATTACAACAATGATGGTTCCCTGGACTTGTATTACGGCAGTGATGGTTCCCTGGACTTGTGTTACAGCAATGATGGTTCCCTGGACTTGTATTACGGCAGTGATGGTTCCCTGGACTTGTGTTACAACAATGATGGTTCCCTGGACTTGTGTTACAACAATGATGGTTCCCTGTCTCAGACCGGGCCACGGGGGCGTTGACCCCCGAAACCCTCTCCATGTAAGATCTCCAGGTACCTACTGAGGTCAGACTTATTGAGCAGTAATCTGAAGGTAATACCTTATCCCTTGATTTAAAGATAGGAATTACATATAATGTCAAGGTTAGTTGGTGGTTCACTAAGTTCTATGTTGCACGCTTAAATATTTCTTGAAAAAAGTTCAATCTGAATAATAATTATATCCCTAGTGACTATGATATTACCTAATTTGTTTAAGTGAACCTAACCTTTTTTTAATCTTTGTTAGATATTCTTTGTAAAACTTTTCGGATTTGCCTTTGAACTTTTTCACCTTTAATTTCACAATATGATTTAGCTTTTCTTAACTCTTTTTTAACTTCTATTTTATTATGAATATTATGGTTCACAAGATTGCTCTCTCTTCTATTGATACGCCTAAAAATTCCTTTCTTCTCCCCTAAAGGATGTTTTAATCTTCTGTTGATCCATTTTGGATCTTTTCTATTCAATGTTCCTTTTAGGAATATCTGTTCTTTGGGAAGTATGTATAGTGTTTAGAAAACTGTGATAATAATAGTTTTCTTCGTTACCTCAGCCAGTACAGGACAGTGTTCTCAAAGTCTCTTCTAAACCCTCAGAACGAAAATTATTGTCATGTTTCCATTGAATGTTAAAAGCAATCAGTTTATGGTCCCCCACCTCAGGCTCTTCCGTATTCTTCTGATTATTAATTAAAATCACGCTATTTCCTAACCCCCCAAAAAAACAAGCAGTAAATTTACCTTCATTAGTTCTGTTACAAACTATTAAAGAAGAACAACCTTAGAATACCTCTATGAGGTCCTTTGATTTTTAGACTTCCTGTCAATTTGAACATTATTAAAAATTAGTTTGACTAAAGTTAAAATCCCTACAATTAACACGTTATCATGCCACGAAACCTTTGCAATTTCCTCCCTTGGTCCTTATCTAAGCCTGGGAGTCTTTATTCCACACACAAAATCAGCATCTCATCTTGGAGAGGAGATGTGAAGTTGATGTGATTAGTCCAGTAGCATTGAAGTAGTTTTTGAGGTAGTCAGTTCCTCAGCTCGAGATAAGTTGAGCTCCATTGAGCTGACTGATGAAGCCTCTACTGTGTACCTGGAGTTTACCTGGAGAGAGTTCCAGGGGTCAACGCCCCTGCGGACCGGTCTGTGATCAGGCCTCATGTTGGATCAGAGCCTGATCAACCAGGCTGTTACTGCTCGCCGCACGCAGTCCAACTTACGAACCACAGCCTGGCTGGTCAGGCACCGACTTTAGGTGCCTGTCCAGTGCCCGCTTGAAGACAGCCAGGGGTCTATTGGTAATCCCCCTTATGTATGCTGGGAGGCAGTTGAACAGTCTTGGGCCCCTGACACTTATTGTGTTGTATCTCAACGTGCTAGTGGCACCCCTGCTTTTCATTGGGGGATGTTGCATCGTCTGCCGAGTCTTTTGCTTTCGTAGGGAGTGACTCTCGTGTGCAAGTTTGGTACTAATCCCTCTAGGATTTTCCACGTGTATATAATAATGTATCTCTCCCGCCTGCGTTCCAGGGAGTACAGGTTTAGGAACTTCAAGCGTTCCCAGTAATTGAGGTGGTTGTTCGCAGTTATGCGTGCTGTGAAGGTTCTCTGCACATTTTCTAGTTCAGCAATTTCACCTGCCTTGAAAGGTGCAGTTAGTGTGCAGCAATATTCCAGCCTAGATAGAACAAGCGACCTGAAAAATGTCAACATGGGCTTGGCATCCCTGGTTTTGAAGGTTCTCATTATCCATCCTGTCATTTTTCTGGCAGATGCGATTGCTACAGTGTTATGGTCCTTGAAGGTGAGATCCTCTGACATGATCACTCCCAGGTCTTTGACATTAGATTTTCGCTCTATTGTGTGGTTGGAATTTGTTTAATACTCCGATGAGATTTTAATTCCCTCACGTTTTCCATATCGGAGTAATTGAAATTTCTCATCATTGAACTTCATATTGTTTTCTACAGCCCATTTAAAGATTTGGTTGATGTCTGCTTGGAGTCTTGCAGTGTCTTCAATGGTGGACACTGTCATGCAGATTCGGGTGTCATCTGCAAAGGAAGACACGGCACTGTGGCTGATATTCCTGTCTATGTCCGATATAAGGATGAGGAACAGGATGGGAGCGAGTACTGTGCCTTAGGGAACAGAGCTTTTCACTGTAGCCGCCTCAGACTTTACTCTGTTGACTACTACTCTTTGTGTTCTACTTGTTAGGAAATTATAGATCCATCTACCAACATTTCCTGTTATTCCTTTATCACGCATTTTGTGTGCTATCACACCATGGTCACAGTTATCAAAGGCTTTTGCAAAGTCTGTGTATATAACATCTGCATTCTGTTTGTCTTCTAGAGTATCCAGGACCTTGTCGTAGTGGTCCAGTAGTTGGGACAGACTGGAGCGACCTGCTCTAAACCCATGCTGACCTGGGTTGTGTAATTGATGGTTATCTAGATGAGTGGCGATCTTGCTTCTTAGAACCCTTTCAAAGATTTTTATGATATGAGACGTTAGCGCTATTTGTCTGTAGTTCTTTGCTGTTGCTTTACTGCCTCCTTTGTGGAGTGGGGCTATGTCTGTTGTTTTTAGTACCTGCGGGACGACCCCAGTGTCCATGCTCCCTCTCCATAGGATGTTAAAAGCACGTGATAAGGGCTTCTTGCAGTTCTTGATGAACACTGAGTTCCATGAGTCAGGGCCTGGAGCGGAGTGAATGGGCATGTCATTTATTGCCTTTTCGAAGTCATGTGGCGTCAGGGTAATGTCAGATAGGCTTGCGTCTACCAGGTTCTGTGGCACTCTCATAAAAAATTCATTTAGGTCTTCAACTTTCAGTCTGGTTAGCGGCTCGCTAAACACTGAGTCATACTGGGACTTTAGTAACTCACTCATTTCCTTGCTGTCATCTGTGTAGGACGAAATATTTAATCAAAAAAGATATCCAAATGTTGCACAAGTGTCTTACTTGTCTACCTGTCGGTATTGTTCAGAACTTCTTTTCTCGGACAAGCTGCGTTGCTCCACCTCATTTTCCGTTATTTCTACCAACGGAGAACAATGTAATTCCCTGAATGAGGACCTCGTCAGACACGTCCCGACTCCTCATACTAAAAAATCAACGTTTCCTGTATATGCAACTAATCTTTACTCGTCCTTCTCGTATCCAGAGCTTCAACTGTTTGTGTAATAAATATTGGAAACCTTCTCCTCTGTCTCTTGTCCCTGCTTTTTCCCGTCCCTTCACTGTCCCTGCTGCTTCCATTACCTCCCAGTGACATCGAAGTGCTACGACCATTATTAACCGAAAATTCCATCCATTTCCCCGACATTAGTTCAGAGGATATATTTCAGCTCAGTTCCGCACTGTATAAGAAAGAATGGGTATCAGTGCATTGAAGAAGGATGACAGAATAAATCCATTGCATAAGGAACCTTCAAAACTGGAACAGACAGAAAATCCCGAGTCTACACTGACTTTAAAGCAGTAGAAAAAGGGGACAAATGACTGATGTATATAAGTAGACGTTCGCGAACCAGTGGCTTTGTCAATATAATACAGTCCTTCAGCCTCGCAGAATTCTATACAGGTGGTGAAGACAGTAGGATGATCACCATCTACTCCACAGTGTTACATTTATCTTCCTGTATTGTATTGATAAAGTCAATGGTTGACGAATGTCAACCGGTGGTCTGGTGGCTAGAGCTCTCGCTTCACACACGGAGGGCCCGGGTTCGATTCCCAGTGGATGGAAACATTTCGACGTGTTTCCTTACACCTGTTGTCACGTTCACCTAGCAGCAAATAGGTACCTGGGTTTTTAGTCGACTGGTGTGGGTCGCATCCTGGGGAACAAGATTAAGGTCCCCAATGGAAATAAGACAGACAGTCCTCGATGACGCACTGACTTTCTTGGGTTATCCTGGGTGGCTAACCTTCCCGGGGTAAAAATCCGAAAAAATCTTATCTTATCTTTTTCAAAATAAAGATAGCGAGATGCTACACATGTGTCTAATTCACCAACCTGTTGGTAGTGTAATCCACTGAAATATTACATTAGTGATAAGACGAATAAGACACGTGTACAAAACTGGTGTATCTTTATTCTGAAGATGCGTCACAAACTAGTGGAATTATCACTTCGAAATAGACGTTATTGGGGTGTTGAAATTGGAGACAGCAGAGGACGAGGTAGTCAGTCCCTTAGCCCAGTCGAAGATGTTGCAACGGTGGCAAACATCTTTACTGATTTCCTTTTCTACTGTCTCGAGTTTCAACATCTCCAGTAATATCTGTATTGAACTGATAAAGCCACTGGTGTTTCACATGAGTCTTATTCATTATCTTCAGTGAGATGAGTTGAATTTGAGTGGGATCTGCATAGAATGTTTTAATAAGCTTATTGAAACTAATTGTTAATATTATTGTTGTTATTTATTATTATTATTATTATTATTATTATTATTATTATTAACAAAAAAAGGCACAATACCGTGACTGGAACAATACACACACCTTCATACATACACCTTCATACATACATACACCTTCCAAATATGAGCCAGTAGGTCTGTCATAGTGTTCCTTCGTGTTTAAATTGCAGATATCTCAGATATACTTCTATTCAGTACGCGAAACCAATAATACGCCTCAGGTGTTGTGACCTACACTTTGAACCTTACCTGTACTGTGATTTATGTGTGAAGGTACGTGTCCTCACACACACGGCGACACAATGGGTCTGAGGGTTGCTAACCTCATAAAGAAGAGAGTCGATGTATCACCAAGATACACAAACCTTGTCGCCAAGGCATACCGAGTGGGTCAAAATAATTAATGGCCATTTTGTACCGACAAATCACGCGCCATCCCTCTATAGACCGCCGAACATATTCATGTATCGTGAGTAAGTGTTGTTAAGGCTTCGAACCTTGGAGTTTTATTCATTTTCTAGATATTCCAACCTGCTAGCTATCACAAATACTCAGGCCGCTAGCTAGTAAATACAATAACTATTCGGAACAATATAATTTACGTATGACTGATCGTAAATATGGATAAGTATGAACACAGAGCTAATCAAAAGTATATTACGAGTGTAGCTCCAAAGCTTTTCAATAAGTTTCTCATTTTGTATGATGTATTACGCCAAAACCTATAAATAGTAAACAAAGTTCTGAGAGTGAAGGCAGTACAAGAACTATCAGACTGTACGAGAATACTAAGAGAATAACGAGACAAACTCAAAATATCTTTCCGAATCTAAACAGATATTTTATGTCAAGTTCTAATGTATTATATTCAGTTAATAATAGGCTTAATTGACTGCTTAGGGAGCGATTATCATATATCCCCAGAGTCAAAAAATATGTACCCAAAAGTTCGGTCTTTCTAATACATCTCCGAATTTTTTCCTTTTCTTCTTTCTGAAACTTTTCGATTTTATTTTGCTCATAACTAGAGAATATCTTATCCAATCATCTTCAAATTTTAAATACTTATGTACGGCCAAGGCCCAGAGTTATTGAACCAGTTGCCATCTTCCAGGAATGGCTCGGATAACTTCCAAAACCTTCAAACGTCCAAACAATGTACCCAAAGATTCGACGACGGCAGATTTGACAATTTAATGTATAAAATAGTGTGAAATTTTGGCTCATGTTAAATCACAATAAATAATCAGTTTACTCCTGAACTGCTTTAATCTTTATTGTCTGATGCATCTTATGGCCAGGATAGTAACTCTTAATTCTGTTTTCCTGTGGCAAATTTATTGATGTAGTAAAAAATTAAATAAAACTTTGATTTATTGGCACCAGTGACCTAACTGGAGAATGACTCTTCTGATCAGCTTCAAATTTTCACCACTAGAGTGGCTTAATGAACACAAAGTTAACGTTGTCATTCGGTGGCATCAATTCCAATTCTTATTACTGAATAAATAGTGATATTTGTTTCTTATTTTCTCCATGGGGAAGTGGAACAGAATTCTTCCTCCGTAAGCCATGCGTGTCGTAAGAGTCGACTAAAATGCCGGGAGCAAGGGGCTAGTAACCCCTTCGCCTGTATACATTACTAAGGTTAAAAAGAGAAACTTTTGTTTTTCTCTTTGGGCCACCCCGCCTTGGTGGGCCACCCCGCCTTGGTGGGCTACCCCGCCTTAGTGGGCTACCCCGCCTTGATGGGCCACCCCGCCTTGGTTTGCCACCCCGCCTTGGTGGGCCACCCCGCCTTGGTGGGCCACACCGCCTTGGTGGGCCACCCCGCCTTGGTGGGCCACACCGCCTTGGTGGGAAACGGCCGATTTGTTGAAAGAAAAGAAGATTTGTTTCTTATTCAATAACTAAATAATACTTCTTCTGACTGACTTTAAAATATCAGTGACATTGCATTCTATAAGAAGGATAAGTTTAGTCCGAGTAGGTGCAAATTTAAAATTTTATTGAAATAGTTAAAAATCTGGAATCGTTGGGATCAGATCAATTACTGAATAATGTATTTCCTGAGACGAAATCAATGCGCTAGAACCCTAACGTATGCGAACAGGCAAATTGGCAGGAATCTTTCTTAGTAAAAAAAAGAATATTAAAGATAGTAAGCTTGAGGGAAGTGAGGGTTGCAATAATTATATATATACTTATTCTGCAAAGTGCTGAATAAAAGGTACAAGCTAATCTAGCTGTGAAGGATGCACAGCCACGATCATGTCAACAACGATCCTGTCAACCACGATCCTGTCAACAACGATCCTGTCAACAACGATCCTGTCAACAACGATCCTGGTATTTATGAGGTATTGATGAGGGTAAAAGGGTAAGTGGTGCACTTGGGAGTCTGTGGAGACAAAGAACTTTGTCCGTGGAAGCAAAGAGGGGAATGTATGAGAGTATAGTTATACAAACACTCTTATATGGGTGTGAAGCATGGGTGATGAATGTTGCAACAAGGAGAAGGCTGGAGGCAGTGGAGATGTCATTCTGATATCAATGTGTGGTGTGATTATAATGCAGAGAATTCGTAGTGTGGAAATTAGGATGAGGTCAGGGATTACCAAGACTATTATCCAGAGGGCTGAGGAGGGGTTGTTGAGGTGGTTTGGACATGTAGAGAGGATGGAACTAAGTAGAATGACTTCGAGAGTGTATAAATCTGTAGTGGACTGAAGGCGGGGTAGGAGTCGGCCTAGGAAAGGTTGGAGGGAGGGGGTAAAGGAGGTTTTGTGTGCGAGGAGCTTGGACTTCCAGCAAGCGTGCATGAGCGTATTTGACAAGAGTGAATGGAGACAAATAGTTTTTAATACTTGACGTGCTATTGGAGTGTGAGCAAAGTAACATTTATGAAGGGATTCAGGGAAACCGGCAGGCCGGACTTGAGTCCTGGAGATGGGAAGTACAGTGTCTGCACTCTGAAGGACGGATGTTAAATGTTGCAGTTTTATAACTGTAGTGTAAGCACGCCTATGGCAACACAGTGATGGAGTGAATGATGATGAAAAAAATTATTTTTCGGGCCACACTGCCTTGGTGGGAAACGGCCGATGTGTTAAAAAAAAAAAATGTGTGTGTGTACTCACGCGATTTTTACTCACATATTTGTGTTTGTGCGGGTTTCCTATACCACTTTGATCGTTATTACTAACTTTCGGTCTCTTGGGCTTTATCATATCTACTCTTGAAGCTGTGTATTAAGTTTGCCTCCACCGCTGCCTCGTCCGATTCATTCCAGTCATCATCCACCTGAGACTGAAGAAATTCCTCCTCTCATCATTATGGCGCATCTGCGTCTCCACCTGTGTCCCCTTAATGCTGGTCTTCTTAATTCACACACTGTCCCAATTAGCCCTAACGTGATAATTATGTTTTTTTCCATTGTTCTTCTATCCTCTAAGATCGCCAGGTTCGGCTCCTTCAACCTCATCTCATACTGCATGTCTCTCACTCCTGGCACTACCAAACCTCAGGACCTGTTCCAATGCCTTCATATGCTTGAGCAGGTATGAGCTCTACACTTGGGCCGGATATTCAATTATTGTCCTAAAATATGTCGTGCTTAAGGTTCTGAAGGTTTCATTATGAAAGTTCCTGAATGCTATTCTGAAGTTTGCTTTTCTTGAATATGTTGCTGCCTTTATACAGCTTATGTACAGTTCTGGTGATGTATTACAATCGGTGTTATATTCACACCCCCAAGTCCTATTCACTCTATTATTTGCAGCTTCTGTCTCGTCTCCTCTAAAACTAAAACGTATGACTTTGCATTTGCATGGATTGAACTCGATAAGCCACTTCTTTGACCACTTCTGAAGTCTGTTGAAGTCTATCTGGAGTTATTAACAGTCTTTTTTTTTCTTGCTCGTATTACATTGTCAGTAAACAATGGCACATACAGTAGGTCTCAATCCCCTCTTGTTAGATCATTCACGTAGTGGTGTTAAACACTGACCCTTGTGGAACCCTAGTGGTTACTATCTCACATTCAGTTGTTTCATTCCTCATTGTTACTCTCTGTATTCTGGCATTTAAGTACTCCTTGACCCACTAAAGCACTCTGGTTTTAGCCCAGGTTCTTCTAATTTCTGGAGTATTCCCCGGCGTCATACAGTATTAAATGTTTTTTTTTTTCAAAGAAAACAATCCACCAAACCTATTTTTTACTTGTTTTGTCCGTGTGACTCTGTCATAGAATTCCAGCAAATTATCCATCTCTAAATCTATGCTGGTTTTCTATGAAGAATTTTCTTCTCTCAGTGTTCCAATATCATTTTCCTCAATATTTTCGCCAGATATTTTGACAATATGCTTGTCAGAGATACTAGCCTGTGATTCAGGGGTTCTTGTCTGTCCTAGTTTTCATACACAGGACGCACATCTGCCATTTTCCAATTTTTTGGCAACTTGGTTGAATACCTTTACTTTAACTGGTTGAATACTTCTCTCAGCACCCATGATGTTGTTTTTGCTATATCCAGTTCTTGTTGTAGTCTCATTACTTTTACTGTGTTGCTATTTCTCAGTACCTATTGGTTTGTTCTGACTACAGTGCCTTCCGGTAATTCCCCACTGTCTTCTGTCAGGACTTTTTTAAATATTTTGCTTATCATTTCACATAATTCTCTGTCATTCTCTGTTAGTGTCCATTCCTTCTTCTGCCTCATCACTTGTTTCTTCATAGTCGTAGTTTTCTCATGTGGCTGTAGAGTACTTGTGGCTCTCTTTTGTCCTTTGATGACGTATCATTTTCAATCTTGCTTTCAGCCTCTTTTCTTAGTCTTACGTACGTACTGGTTTCTAGCTCTCCTGCGTGTCTAGGTTTTCTGCACATTAATATACTTAATAATTTTTCAAACCCTCTTGCCCCTTCCTTTGGTCTATCTGCATTCTTAATTAAACAATGGGCTTTCTTCATACTTAATAATAACCCTTTTGCTATCTCCCACGTAGATATTCATAATTGAGGTCTATGTCGCTTACATAGAGGCCTAGTAGGCCTATACATTTAAAAAAGAGTCTGCTCAGTATGTACAGTATACAAAAAAATCAGGGCCACGACAATGCATCTTAGTATAGTATCGTTCGCTTGACAGCACCGATGCTGTACTCTCACTATCCGGAGAATTGTGCACTTGTTTTCCCAGTTACAGTTCCGACAATGAGGATATAGATTTAGAGATTGAGTTCTTTAGTTTCGAGGATAAAGTGACTGAAAGCAAAAATGGAAAAGCAGGAAACAGTTCTGAAAAAAACAGATGACTTATACCATCCACTTCAGGCCTCAATGTGTCCATGACAAGTTCAGGCAGCAAGCGAAAACTAATATTATCCTCTAGATTTCTGCATAGATGAGAGTTGAAATGAAGATATTTCATAACAACTGATGACTGACCAAGTGAAAATAATAATTATCTTCCTGTAGAGTGTCAATTTATACGGCAATGCACTCTGTCTAAACTGTCCTTATTACTAACGACAAGATAGATCACGGTACCCAACCCCAGTAACTGATAGTGATAGTGATGATTGTGGTAATTCCATTGGCATGGGCAGTAGGCTGTGGGCAATGCTGGCAGTGCTTGCAGCACCGACTAGTGAGACAAGAGGCGCGCGGCACCAGAGCCACTCTGGTAACGGAGACAAGACTAGCACTCATCACCCCAACCACCCCAGGCCACTACGCACACACAACAACCATCACATGTACCACCACCACAACCAGCTACAAATATCCAGCAATCAGCACCTGACCGCATGTCTGATTGGCAGGAGGATGCACAATTAGTGCCCAATGCCCATCGATTTGACGACACTCAGATTTGAATCCAATCGAATTGTACCCATAGGAACGACGCAGATAATAATAATATCTTTTAATAATATCTTTATTTACTACAAGTACATGTACATGGTATACAGGCCTAGCTGACATCAGTGACATACTACTATATAGAAAGTCTTTTGTTATGCTGAGCATTTCGGGCAGATTAGGTCAGTGTCCCAGGATGCGACTCACACCAGTCGACTAACACCCAGGTACCCATTTTACTGATGGGGAACATAGACAACAGGTGTAAAGAACCACGCCCAATGTTTCTGCCCTGGCTGGGAATCGAACCCAGGCCCTCGCCGTGTGAAGCGAGAGCTTTAGTCACCAGACCACCAGAGCCCCAGATGAATTTGATTTTTTGAACTCTATTTCCATGAGCCTCTGATGAAAATGATAGTGACAAAAACTAACAGATACTACCAATATACAAAGGTTAACATTTTGTTTCACCTCAACGACGGCTTTACAACTGGAACGACACAACTGTGGCTGAGATGCATATGTGCCTTGTCACAATCATGCTTATGCCACATTTATATAAACACACTATTGAATAATACTGATCTATTGACCCACTTATATGTACTCCGGCGTTCAGTGACCCCAATCTCTATCAACAGATTTATCCTGCTGCTGCGTAAACTGCACTTCTCAGATACGACGAGGCTCGACAAAAACAACTTTAAATATAAGTTCAGTATTTTCTTTTATCCCTTCCAGAACCCTGTCACTCATGAATATCTTCCAAACAATATATATCAAACAAGAGGGAGTAGATTGTTATCAAACTTTTCATTTTGTGTGACTGTGAAAGTGTCCAGGAATAGATGTAATTGTGTTCATAGGAAGCAAACACTGCAAGATACAAAGAATTTTTTAAGAAGAATCTCTGGTGATGAGGTGAAGAAAATGATGGAAACATTACTTGGTAAGAGGCACACATTATACAGTGGTAAATAATACACAAGATATTAACTTGTTGATTACTTTCGAGTGAATATGGTAGACGTGTGTGGTATTGTATGGAACACGGAAAAATATAGTCCAGCTCATTGCAAGCAGTGATGCTGAATTCTTTCTCAATCTTTCTTGTTCATCAATAAGCCTTCTCTCTGCCTCTTCTAGCATCTTTACCAAGGTCTCCTAGGCAGATTCTCCATTTACATCAATTATTTCCCTAATTATTTCGTAAACATAACTATACTCTGCCTGTAAATTAGAGTAGTGGATATATGTGAGTGAGAGAGAAAGTTTGTGTGTACTCACTTATTTGTACTCACCTATTTGTGATTGCAGGGGTCGAGTCATAGCTCCTGGCCCCGCCTCTTCACTGATTGCTACTAGGTCCTCTCTCTCCCTGCTCCATGAGCTTTATCAAAATTCGTCTTAAAACTATGTATGGTTCCTGCCTCCACTACGTCATTTTCTAGGCTATTCCACTTCCTGACAACTCTATGACTGAAGAAATACTTCCTAACTTCCCTTTGACTCATAAGAGTCTTCAACTTCCAATTGTGACCCCTTGTTTCTGTGTCCCCTCTCTGGAACATCTTGTCTCTGTCTACCTCATCTATTCCTCGCAGTATTTTATATGTCGTTATCATGTCTCCCCTAACCCTCCTGTCCTCTAGTGTCGTCAGGCCGATTTCCCTTAACCTTTCTTCGTAGGACAATCCCCTTAGCTCTGGGACTAGTCTTGTTGCAAACCTTTGCACATTCTCAAATTTCTTGACGTGCTTGACCAGGTGTGGGTTCCAAACTGGTGCTGCATACTCCAGTATGGGCCTGACGTATATGGTGTACAGAGTCTTGAACGATTCCTTAGTGAGGTATTGGAACGCTATTCTTAGGTTTGCCAGCCGCCCGAATGCTGCAGCAGTTATCTGATTGATGTGTGCCTCAGGAGATGTGCTCTGTATTATACTCACCCCAAGATCTTTTTCCTTGAGTGAGGTTTGCAGTCTTTGGCCACCTAGACTATACTCTGTCTGCGGTCTTCTTTGCCCTTCCCCGATCTTCATGACTTTACATTTGGAAGGGTTAAATTCCAGGAGCCAGTTACTGGACCAGGCTTGTAGCCTGTCCAGGTCTCTTTGTAGTCCTGCCTGATCCTCAACTGATTTAATTCTTCTCATTAACTTCACATCATCTGCAAACAGGGACACTTCTGAGTCTATCCCTTCCGTTATGTCATTCACATATACCAAAAACAGCACAGGTCCTAGGACTGACCCCTGTGGAACCCCACTCGTCACAGGTGCCCACCTTGACACCTCGTCACGTACCATGACTCGTTGTTGCCTCCCTGTCAGATATTCTCTGATCCATTGCAGTGCCTTTCCTGTTACGTGTGCCTGATCCTCTAGCTTTTGCATTAACCTCTTGTGAGGAACTGTGTCGAACGCCTTCTTGCAGTCTAAGAAAATGCAGTCTATCCACCCCTCTCTCTCGTGTCTTACTTCTGTTATCTTGTCATAAAACTCCAGTAGGTTTGTGACATAGGATTTTCCTTCCCTGAAACCGTGGACCCTTCTAGGTCCACCCTCTTCCTTCTCCAAGAGCCTTATCGTACCTCATCTTAAAGCTATGTATGAATGCTGCCCATATCCTGCCCATATGCTGCAGCAGTTAGATGGTTAATGGACGCCTCAGGGGATGTGATCGGTATGATGCTTACCCCAAGATCCTTTTCCTTGAATGAGTTTTGTAGCCTTTGACCCACTAGACTATGCTTCTTCTGCGGTCTTCTTTATCCACCTCCAAGCTTCATGACTTTGCACTAGGTGGGCTTAAACTCCATGACTCATTCATCAGACCAGGCTTGAAGCCTGTCTACATCCCCTAGTAGTCTTACCTGATCCTCGTTCACTTGAATTCTCCTTATTAATATCACATAGTTTGTAAAAAAGAACACTTCTGAATCTATCCCTTCCATCATGTCATTCACTTATACAAGAAACAGCACTGGACTTGGTTCTACACTTGTGGAACCCCACTCAACACATGCCCCCACTCTGACACCTCATCACGTACCAACATCCATTGTTTCCATCCTGACAGGTATTCCCTGATCCATTGCAGTACTTTCCCTGCTATTTTTGTCTGTTCCTCGAACTTTTCTACCAGTATTTTGTGTAATAATGAGTCGAAAACCTTCTTACTGTCCAAGAACATAAAGTCTACCCATCCTTATCTCTCCTTTCATGCTCCTGTTAAATTGTCATAGAACTCCAGTAGGTGTGTGACACACACCTACTCGAGTAGGTGTGTGTGTGACGGAAGACTTGAAGCCGTGCTGGTGCTGAAATGTTATTAGTTGTGTGCAGTATGCCCAGCACTGGCTGGTTCACCCTACCACCTCAGTTTGCTGGAAGCCTTTCTGTCTCCAATGTGAATATCTCCCTGAATTTTGTGCTGAGCTCCTCACATACTTCCTGGTGAGTTCCCTTCCCTCCATCCATAGCCCGATTACCCAGTCCTTGAATGTTGTTTTAATCCTGATGTGGCTGTATAACAAATTTGGTTAAGTTTTCGCTTTTGATGCTATGTCATTCTCGTACTGAAGTTGAGGCCTAGCTCCATTTCCACGCATATTCATTTCTGAATCTTCGCGTCAACTCCCTGTTTTCTGATTCCTCTGACTTCTACAATTTTTCCATTCTCTAGCACATTTGGTTTTGGCCTCTCCACACCTCCGGGTAATTGATGGGCTCACTCAGGTCTTCATGTTTTTTTCTGTTGCTCCTTGGCACAAACTTCTCTTCCTCAGTTCACTTTGTGGTAACGTTCTATCATTTTGATTACTGTCCTCGCCTCTACCTCTCTTACCCACTGCATCTCATTCAGCAATTGCCTTGCTGGTTCATTATCTTCTCTCTCTCTCTCTCTGGTTGTGTCCCTAACATATTGGTACATAAAGTTTTCCAGCACCCTCTCCAGCATCTTGGCTCTCTACGTCTCTATTAACCCCATGACGCTCTAATCAATCTCCCTATGTGAATGAATGGTTCAGAGAACCGACGAGTTGGTAAATTAGACACATATGCAACACATATGTGTCTAATTTACCAATCTCCCTATGGTTGAAATCCCTCATGATGAGTGTCTTTGTCCTACTAAAAAAAATTATCTACTCTTTCATGGTCGTTCAAAATCATAAATGAGTATATCGTTTCTCCTTTAATGTTTTCACCCTTTCATTGTAGTTCATATTGGTCAACTCTGGAAGCTATTTTGTAGCTC
The DNA here is from genome assembly GCA_009830355.1 of Cherax destructor. Taxonomy (NCBI): domain Eukaryota; kingdom Metazoa; phylum Arthropoda; class Malacostraca; order Decapoda; family Parastacidae; genus Cherax; species Cherax destructor. Next base: position 15,972 of record WNWK01013038.1, on the reverse strand, counting down.
TTTGTTGAGGGCACCACACAACCCTTCCATATACCAGTCTTGGCCATTTATAAGTTATAAACAAATTTCTTAACATTTCACCGCATATACACTATAAAGCTATTTTATACTTTGCCAGTGTAGCATATGAGTTTCTCACCATTTCATTTAAATAATCTTCCAGTGACAATTTTTTAATAATAACTCCTAGATCCCTTTCTCTATCTAGTATTTTGTATCCCACAATATATTAAGTATTTTGTATTACACAATATATTTAGTATTTTGTATCACACAATGTATTTAGTATTTTGTATCACACAATATATTTAGTATTTTGTATTACACAATGTATTTAGTATTTTGAATAACACAACATATTCGTCATGTGGCCTGATTTCACTTTCTTCCCTTTCTATTACAAATTATTTATCTACATTATATTTCATAAGAACATAAGAACTCCTTATCAAACAAAAACCCACTAGAAAACATTTGCCCAACCCATTACCAATGTTATCCAAGGATTAGCATTGATAACCCTATTAACTAAAGTGCAACACTCACTCATATTCAACTCCTTCTCACTCATGTATTCATCTAACCTTAATTTGAAGCTATCCAAGCTTTCAGCTCTAATGACCCTACTAGGCAGACAGTTTCACTCATCGATTTTTTTTCTGTTTCCAAACCAGTACTTTCCTATATCCTTTCAAAATCTAAATTTATGCAATTTGAATCCATTATTTCGAGTTCTTTCTTGAAGGGATATCCACAGAACCTTATTTACGTCTCTCATATTTATGCCCATCTTCCGCTTATAAACTTCAATCATGCCTCCCCTCATTCTACGTCTTACAAGACAATGTACGTAAAGGGATTTCAATCTCTCTTTGTATGGAAGATTCCTTATATACTTGACGAATTTATATATATTCTGTAGTATGGAGACCAGAATTGAACTGCATAATTAAAGCAAGACCTTACCAATGATGTTGCTTATACTTCTTGATATAAATCCTAGTAATCTCTTTTCCCTATACGTACGCATAGGCACTTGGTTTCAGTTGTCTACTTACCATAACTTCTAAGTCCTTTTTGCATTCTGTATGGCCAAGTTCTACATTATTAAATTTATAAGCGCTAGGGCTATGTACATTCCCGAGCTTCAGGACTTTGCATATATCTACATTGAACTGAATCTGCCACTTTGCTGACAACGACATGAGTTTGTCTATATCCTCCAAAAGTTTGTCTAAATCCTCCTCAGTTTGTCTAAATGCTCTTAGTTCGTCTAAATTCTCCTATTATCATTCATCTATCACTCCAAGTGTTCAATGTATCCAGATCCTTATGTAAGTATTTACAGATATTTTCAATATTAATTTTATATAAGATTCTCGCATCACATGCAAACATAATTTTATTTTCTTGTTCCTTGTGGTAAATCATTTAAATAAATTAGAAACATTATTGTCACATCCCCCATGTCAACTTTTCTCCTCTTAAAATTATTCGCACTTTTCTTCTTTAATAATTTACCTTCAGTTCCTCGTATTACTTCTGTAACTCTGTCATAACAACTTAACAACTTTGATAAATATTAATGATTAGACAAAAACAAATTTGCTTACCAGTTATGTGATTATTCTCTAAGTATTAATGATTTTTCTGGTCACTTTTTTCAAATATAGTCACAATATGCGTCATCTTCAATACGTCTGTTAATTTAGTTTCTTGTAATGTAATTCTATAAATTTTCTAATTGGATAATGTAACTCATCTGCACAGTCTTTTAAGACTCAAGGTGCCATGTTAGCTTTTTTCTTATCAGCATCTAGTAATAATTTCTTTATTTCCTATTTAGTTATTTCAATGTTGTCTAATACAGCGTCTCTCTGGGAATGAAATCTATATAAAAAATATCTTTTGTCAACATTCAGAATCCTTCTATTCGATTCTACACACATTTTCTCTTCTTCCTCGGTGATTTTGCTGCCGTCATTTATTCTTTGTTTTTTGTCTGTAACATTTGTTTTACTTCTTACAAATATAAATAAAAGATTTGCTGTTGTCTATTTCGTTTACAAAATTTCTTCTTCCTCTCTCTCTTTACACATGTATATAATTTCTAGATTTTTCGAATCTTTGATAATTTATTGATTGTCCCACTTCCTATACTGATTAGAAGATCTTTCTTAGTTTTTTTTATAGCTTTTCAACATCTTCCATTAATAATTTATTATTCCGTCTTATATTCCTACTGGTATTAAATTGTTGGTACAGATTAAACATATCTGTTCCTTGTAGTCTACTTTACAGCATTGTAATTCTCTTATAATCTAATCGTTCCTGTTCATGGAATTCTTTTTTCTTTCCTCTCATATTCAATTGCATTTGTTATTTCCAAAGGAAAATGATCACTCTTATCATATAAGTTATACTGAATATTTCTTCCACTGTTCGGGTAAACAATAAGTCTATTAACGACGGCATTTCATATAATATATGCAGATGCATAAAAGAACCTATCATTATCTTGAGGAAAGTTATTGTTCATACAGATGCATCTGACTCGATTTCATTTGGTACGTCGTTCACACAAGAGAGATCACCGGTCCTAATGCCGATCTGTGAGCTACCCGAGCTTTTTATTATCCCTATTCTGACATCTCTCCTTGGACAATCACTCATTGCTTCCTTGATCCACTGGAGTATGTTCCCAGTTATTCCTTCTAGAGTTCTTGCCCCAGTCTCGTGTAGGGTACAGTAAGAAATGACTTCTTGCGGTCTAACAAAATGCGATCAACTCAACCCTCTATCCTGCCTCACTTCCGTTACCTTGTAAAAGAATTCCCATAGGTTGGTAAGACAAGACTTGCCATCTCTGAACCACTTCTCACCAAGTGATCTACCACTCAAATGACTATCTTCTCCATTATATTGTATAATATATACATGTAAACGAAAGTGGCCTGTACTGTGCCTTCTAGATTTGCTGTTTTCTAGATCTCTGGCAGCTGCCCTGTGGACAGCTGCCAGAGATCTAGAATTATCTTCCTCTTGCCTGGATCTAATTGGAGTGCCTTCTACTCCTCAGGATATATTTATCTTCCTCTTGCCTGGATCTAATTGGAGTGCCTTCTACTCCTCAGGATATATGACCTCTACTCTTTCCTCTGATAAAAATATAACAATAAATATTCAGTGGCTGATGCATTGAATAAAATTATGTTGGATTCTGCACAATAACTGGAAAATGCATTAGAAACAATTTTATTAATCAAACTGACTTCTGTGAAATGATTGGAAAAAGACTTCTGATCAAATATACATAACATAATTTGACTATTTGGTTATTCTAGGTTAAATCAAATTAATGTTCAACTTTGTGGCTGTAACATCTGTTAAATATTTGAATATAATGCTAAGATTACATAAAACTTACTTTACTTTATTACAAGCTGGTCAGTCTTAGAGAAAAGTGGACTGACTCTGGTATATGTAGGTTCCAATATGGGTTTTTGGCGGGCAAGAAACCGGTAAAAGGAAAATGCTACTTTCCATGCTATAATTTCTGAGAGTCGCATCTGAATAGCTTCAACCTTTTCATACTGACAACGCAATGTCTGAGCTGCTTCAAGCTTAATGTGCTTATGTATTTTACAATACCAATCTCTTTTCTTCTGAACATAAAGGCAAGATGGTAATTGAAAGGCAAAGTGTTGTCACGAGTGTATGAACTCAAGGATGAGTTACTTTTTTTTTACCATTGACGAACAAGAAGAATTTTGTGAGTTCCTTGCAGATAATAATAATAATAATAATAATAATAATAATAATAATAATAATAATAATAATAATAATAATAATAATAATAATAATAATTTAGATGAAACTTGTTCTACAAAATTTTCCTACTTAGTGGATATCTTTGAACATTTCAACACGACAAATTGCAACATGCAAGACTACTTGTGGTGTCAAAGCGAAGGAAGGCAACATGGATCTGTTTCCACACTTTGCTGTAATAAAGAGTAAATAAATCATACCATTGATTTATATGCATCTTGAAGTAAATGCAAAAAAAAAAAAAAATAGTACTATTTCCCAGATTCATGGACGGAAGACTATGACTCATTGAGAAACCCATATATTGAATCAGCATTAAACCATCGAAACTCAGCATCACGGAAGAGGAGTTAAAGGAAATATGTAATGATGACAGCCTAAAATTAAAGTATAAGGAAGTGCCTCTAAAAGAATTCTGAACAGAGATTTAGAATGAATTTCCTCAAGTTGCAAAAAATAGCTCTGGTAATTCTCATGCAATTTACCACGTTATACCTGTGTGAGTTTCTACTTTCTCTGTTCACAAAAGTAGAAACTAACAAAAGGGAAAGGCTACAATTGGTCGTGGAAGAAATGAAGTTATGTCTGTCCAATATTCCACTTAATATCAAAAGAATCTGTCACTCACACCAAGCACAAATATCTCGCTATAAAAGTTACATAAGTTGCTTTCTGTTTGTTTTGGTTTATTTTATTTTTATTTATATTCCTTGTGTATTATTCACTGACAGTCTTGTATATTTTATATTTCATATGTGTGTTTTATGCAATTGTATGTTTTTATTATTATTATTATTATTATTATTATTATTATTATTATTATTATTATTATTATTATTATTATTATTATTATTATTACTACCATTAATAATAATAATAATAATAATAATAATAATAATAATAATAATAATAATAATAATAATATTATTATTATTATTATTATTATTATTTTTCTTCCTAGTTCTTGTTCTCGTTTATTTCTGCTTATCTCCATGGGGAAGTGGAACAGAATTCTTCCTCCGTAAGCTATGCGTGTCGTAAGAAGCGACTAAATGCCGGGAGCAATGGGCTAGTAACCCTTCTCCTGTATAAATTACTAAAAACAAGATAAGGAAAACTTTGTAAAATTTGGATGTTTGAATGTGCGTGGATGTAGTGCGGATGATAAGAAAGAGATGATTACTAATGTTATGAATGAAAAGAAGTTGGATGTCCTGGCCCTAAGCGAAACAAAGCTGAAGGGGGTAGGCGAGTTTCAGTGGGGAGAAATTAATGGGATTAAGTCAGGAGTATCTGAGAGAGTTAGAGCTAAGGAAGGGGTAGCAATAATGTTGAAGGATCAGTTATGGAGAGAAAAGAGGGAACATAAATGTATAAATTCAAGGATTATGTGGATTAAAATAAGGGTCAGATGTGAAAAGTGGGTCATAATAAGTGTGTATGCAGCTGGAGAAGAGAGGAGTGTAGAGGAGAGAGAGAGATTTTGGGAGATGTTAAGCGAGTGTGTAGGAACTTTTGAGCCAAGTGAGAGAGTAATCGTGGTAGGAGACCTAAATGCTAAAGTAGGAGAAGCGTTTAGAGAGGGTGTGGTAGGTACGTTTGGGGAACCAGGCGTACATGATTATGGGGAGCATTTGATTGAACTTTGTATAGAAAGGGGTTTGGTTATAGGTAACACATATTTTAGGAAAAAGAGGATAAATAAGTATACAAGATATGATGTAGGGCGAAATGACAGTAGTTTGTTGGACTACATATTGGTAGATAAAAGACTGTTGGGTAGACTTCAGGATGTACATGTTTATAGAGAGGCCACATATACATTAGATCACTTTTTAGTTGTAGCTACAGTGAGAGTAAAAGGTAGATGGGATACAAGGAGAATGGAAAGAGCAAGTAAGAGAGAAGTGAAGATTTAAAACTAAAGGAGGAGGCGGTTAGGGTAAGATATAAACAACTGTTGGAGGACAGATGGGCTAGTGAGAGTATAGGCAGTGGGGTAGAAGAGGTATGGGGTAAGTTTAAGAATATATGGTTATAGGAAAGTAGGTGCGGGAGGGAAGAAGAGCGATTGGTGGAATGATGATGTAAAAAGAAAAAGTTAGCATATGAGAGGTTTTTACAAAGTAGAAGTGATGCAAGGAGGGCGGAGTATATGGAGAGAAAAAGAGAGGTTAAGAGAGTGGTGAAGCAATGTAAAAAGAGAGCAAATGAGTGGGTGGGTGAGTTGTTATCAGCAAATTTTGTTGAAAATAAGAAAAAGTTTTGGAGTGAGATTAATAAGTTCAGAAAGCCTAGGGAAAGAATGCATTTGTCAGTTAAAAATAGGAGAGGAGAGTTATTAAATGGAGAGTTAGAGGTATCGGGAAGATGGAGGGAATATTTTGAGGAATTGTTAAATGTTGATGAAGACAGGGCAAGGAGGAATAACATCTTATAGGAGTGAAGAAGAACCAGTTGTGAATGTGGGGAAAGTTCGTGAGGCAGGGAGTAGAATGAAAGGGGGTAAAGCAGCTGGGATTGATGGGATAAAGATAGAAATGTTAAAGGCAGGTGGGGCTTTAGTTTTGGAGTGGTTAGTGTTTTTATTTAATAAATGTATGGAAGAGGGTAAGGTACCTAGGGATTGGAAGAGAGCATGGATAGTTCCTTTGTATAAAGGCAAAGGGGACAAAAGAGAGTATAAAATTTAAAGGGGAATAAGTTTGTTGAGTATACCTGGTAAAGTGTATGCTAGAGTTATTATTGAAAGAATTAAGAGTAAGACGGAGAGCAGGATAGCAGATGAACAAGGAGGCTTTAGGAAGGGTAGGGGGTGTGTAGACCTAGTGTTTTCAGTGAAACATATAGGTGAACAGTATTTAAAAAAGGGTAAAGAGGTGTTTGTGGCATTTATGGATTTGGAAAAGGCATATGATAGGGTGGATAGGGGGGCAATGTGGCAGATGTTGCAAATGTATGGAATAAGAGGTAGGATATTGAAAGCGGTGAAAAGTTTTTACGAGGATAGTGAGGCTTAGGTTAGAGTATGTAGACGAAAGGGAGATTATTTCCCAGTAAAAGTAGGCCTTAGACAGGGATGTGTGATGTCACCATGGTTGTTCAATATATTTATAGATGGAGTTGTAAGAGAAGTGAATGCTTGGTTATTGGTAAGAGGTGTGAGGTTAAAAGATAAAGAATCTAACACAAAGTGGGAGTTGTTACAGTTGCTCTTTGCTGATGACACTGTGCTTTTTGGGGATTCTAAAGAGAAGTTGCGGAGGTTGGTGGATGAGTTTGGTAGGGTACGTAGAAGAAGGAAATTAAAAGTGAATATACGAAAGAGTAAGGTGATGAGGATAACAAAAAAAAATAGATAACGGAAGATTGGATATCAGATTGGAGGGAGAGAGTATAGAGGAGGTGAATGTGTTCAGATATTTGGGAGTGGATGTGTCAGCAGATGGGTCTATGAAGGATGAGGTGAATCATAGAATTAATGAGGGGAAAAAGGTGAGTGGTGCACTGAGGAGCTTGTGGAGACAGAGAACTTTGTCCGTGGAAGCAAAGAGGGGAATGTATGAAAGTATAGTTATACCAACACTCTTATATGGATGTGAAGCATGGGTGGTGAATGTTGCAACAAGGAGAAGGCTTCAGGCAATAGAGATGTCATGTCAGATATCAATGTGTGGTGTGAATATAATGCAGAGAATTCGTAGTGTGGAAATTAGGATGAGGTCCGGGATTACCAAGACTATTATCCAGAGGGCTGAGGAGGGGTTGTTGAGGAGGTTTGGACAAGTAGAGAGGTTGGAACTAAGTAGAATGACTTCGAGAGTGTATAAATCTGTAGTGGACTGAAGGCGGGGTAGGGGTCGGTCTAGGAAAGGTTGGAGGGAGTGGTTAAAGGAGGGAAATGTATGAGAGTATAGTTATACCTATACTCTTGTATGGGTGTGAAACATGGAAGTATAATCCACTAACACCAGCATAAAGGCGCTCCCACCCTCACCATCTAGAAGTACAATCCACTAACACCAGCATAAAGGCGCTCCCACCCTCACCATCTAGAAGTATAATCCACTAACACCAGCATAAAGGTGCTCCCACTCTCACCGTGTGGAAGTATAATCCACTAACACCAGCATAAAGGCGCTCCCACCCTCACCGTGTGGAAGTATAATCCACTAACACCTGCATAAAGGAACTCCCACCCTCAACGTCTGGAAGAATAATCCACTAACACCTGCATAAAGGCGCCCCACCCTCACCGTCTGGAAATATAATCCACTAACACCAGCATAAAGGCGCTCCCACCCTCACCATCTAGAAGTACAATCCACTAACACCAGCATAAAGGCGCTCCCACCCTCACCGTGTGGAAGTATAATCCACTAACACCAGCATAAAGGTGCTCCCACTCTCACCGTGTGGAAGTATAATCCACTAACACCAGCATAAAAGCGGCTCCCACCCTCTCCGTGTGGAAGTATAATCCACTAACACCTGCATAAAGGCGCTCCCACCCTCACCGTCTGCAAATATAATCCACTAACACCTGCATAAAGGCACTCCCACCCTCACCGTCTGGAAGAATAATCCACTAACACCTGCATAAAGGCGCTCCCACCCTTATCGTCTGGAAGTATAATCCACTAACACCTGCATAAAGGCGCTCCCACCCTCACCGTCTGGAAATATAATCCACTAACACCTGCATAAAGGCACTCCCACCCTTATCGTCTGGAAGTATAATCCACTAACACCTGCATAAAGGCGCTCCCACCCTTATCGTCTGGAAGTATTATCCACTAACACCAGCATAAAGGCGCTCCCACCCTCACCATCTGGAAGTATTATCCACTAACACCAGCATAAAGGCGCTCCCACCCTCACCATCTGGAAGTATTATCCACTAACACCAGCATAAAGGCGCTCCCACCCTCACCGTCTGGAAGTATAATCCACTAACACCAGCATAAAGGCGCTCCCACCCTCACCGTCTGGAAGTATAATCCACTAACACCGCATAAAGGCCCCCCCCCCCCCCCCCCCCCCCCCCCCCCCCCCCCCCCCCCCCCCCCCCCCCCCCCCCCCCCCCCCCCCCCCCCCCCCCCCCCCCCCCCCCCCCCCCCCCCCCCCCCCCCCCCCCCCCCCCCCCCCCCCCCCCCCCCCCCCCCCCCCCCCCCCCCCCCCCCCCCCCCCCCCCCCCCCCCCCCCCCCCCCCCCCCCCCCCCCCCCCCCCCCCCCCCCCCCCCCCCCCCCCCCCCCCCCCCCCCCCCCCCCCCCCCCCCCCCCCCCAAAAAAAAAAAAAAAAAAAAAAAAAAAAAAAAAAAAAAAAAAAAAAAAAAAAAAAAAAAAAAAAAAAAAAAAAAAAAAAAAAAAAAAAAAAAAAAAAAAAAAAAAAAAAAAAAAAAAAAAAAAAAAAAAAAAAAAAAAAAAAAAAAAAAAAAAAAAAAAAAAAAAAAAAAAAAAAAAAAAAAAAAAAAAAAAAAAAAAAAAAAAAAAAAAAAAAAAAAAAAAAAAAAAAAAATAATCCACTAACACCGCATAAGCGCTCCACCCTACCGTCTGAAGTATATCCACTAACACCAGCTAAGGGCTCCCACCCTCACCTCTGGAGTATATCCACTAACACCTGCATAAGGGCTCCACCCTCACCGTCTGGAGTATAATCACTAACACCGCATAAGGCGCTCCACCCTCACCGTCTGGAGATAATCCACTAACACCTGCATAAAGGCCTCCCACCCTACCTCTGGAAGATAAATCCACTAACACCTCATAAGGCCTCCCACCCTCCGTCTAAAGGATGATCACAAATCAAAAGCTCCACCTCACCGTCTGGAGTATATCCACTAACACGCATAAAGGGCTCCACCCTCACCGTTCGAGTATAATCACTAACACCTGCATAAAGCGCTCCACCCTCACCGTCTGGAGATAATCCACTAACACCTGCATAAGCGCTCCCACCCTCACCGTCTGGAGATAATCACTAACACCGCATAAAGGGCTCCCACCCTCACCGTCTGGAGTATAATCCACTAACACCAGCATAAGGCGCTCCCACCCTCACCGTCTGGAGATATCCACTAACACCGCATCAAAGGGCTCCACCCTCACCGTCTGGAAGATATCCACTAACACCGCATAAAGCGCTCCCACCCTCACCGTCTGGAATGTAATCCACTAACACCGCATAAAGGCGCTCCCACCCTCACCGTCTGAAGTATAATCCACTAACACCTGCATAAAGGCGCTCCCACCCTCACCGTCTGGAATAATCCACTAACACCTGCATAAAGCGCTCCACCCTATCGTCTGGAGTATATCCACTAACACCGCATAAGGGCTCCACCTCACCATCTGGAGTATATCCACTAACACCTGCATAAAGCGCTCCCACTCACCGTCTGGAAGTATAATCCACTAACACCTGCATAAAGGCGCTCCACCCTCACCGTCTGGAGTATATCCACTAACACCTGCATAACGCTCCACCTCACCGTCTGGAATATCCACTAACACCGCATAAGGCTCCACCCTCACCGTCTAAGTATATCCACTAACACCTGCATAAGGCGCTCCACCCTCACCGTCTGGAAGTATAATCCACTAACACCTGCATAAAGGCGCTCCCACCTCACGATCTGGAAGTATATCCACTAACACCAGCATAAGGCGCTCCCACCTCACCGTCTGGAGTATAATCCACTAACACCAGCATAAGGCGCTCCACCCTCACCGTCTGGAGTATAATCCACTAACACCTGCATAAGGCGCTCCCACCCTCACCGTCTGGAAGTATAATCCACTAACACTGCAAAAGGCGCTCCACCCTCACCGTCTGGAGAATAATCCACTAACACCTGCATAAGGCGCTCCCACCTCACCGTCTGGAGTATAATCCACTAACACCAGCATAAAGGGCTCCCACCCTCACCGTGTGAGTATAATCCACTAACACCGCATAAGGCGCTCCACCCTCACCGTCTGGAATATCCACTAACACTGCATAAGGCGCTCCACCCTCTGAGATCTGAAGGATATGATTCCACTAACACTGCATAAGGCGCTCCACCCTCACGTCTGGAGTATAATCCACTAACACCGCATAAGGGCTCCACCCTCACCGTCTGAGATTATCTACTAACACCAGCATAAAGGCGCTCCCACCCTCACCGTCTGGAAGTATAATCCACTAACACCATCATAAAGGCGCTCCCACCCTCACCGTCTGGAAGTATAATCCACTAACACCAGCATAAAGGCGCTCCCACCCTCACCATCTGGAAGTATTATCTACTAACACCAGCATAAAGGCGCTCCCACCCTCACCGTCTGGAAGTATAATCCACTAACACCTGCATAAAGGCGCTCCCACCCTCACCGTCTGGAAGTATAATCCACTAACACCAGCATAAAGGCGCTCCCACTCTCACCGTCTGGAAGTATAATCCACTAACACCAACATAAAGGCGCTCCCACCCTCACAGTCTGGAAGTATAATCCACTAACACCAGCATAAAGGCGCTCCCACCCTCACCGTCTGGAAGAATAATCCACTAACACCAGCATAAAGGCGCTCCCACTCTCACCGTCTGGAAGTATAATCCACTAACACCAACATAAAGGCGCTCCCACCCTCACAGTCTGGAAGTATAATCCACTAACACCAGCATAAAGGCGCTCCCACCCTCACCGTCTGGAAGAATAATCCACTAACACCAGCATAAAGGCGCTCCCACTCTCACCGTCTGGAAGTATAATCCACTAACACCAACATAAAGGCGCTCCCACCCTCACAGTCTGGAAGTATAATCCACTAACACCAGCATAAAGGCGCTTCCACCCTCACCGTCTGGAAGTATAATCCACTAACACCTGCATAAAGGCGCTCCCACCCTCACCGTCTGGAAGTATAATCCACTAACACCTGCATAAAGGCGCTCCCACTCTCACCGTCTGGAAGTATAATCCACTAACACCTGCATAAAGGCGCTCCCACTCTCACCGTCTGGAAGTATAATCCACCTGAGCAATGCAAAACATTGTTATGCAATTTCGAGATTAAAATTGGCAAATTACACCTATATATTCCAGTTACCAATACGAGCCTTCTTCAAAATAGGACATAGGATTGTTCAGTTTTTGAAGCCTATCAGAAAAAGGGTTTCTAAAGTTAAATTAAAGTCATCAATTTCAGGAATTGTTTATATATAAAATTGAGCAGAGGACTCCTGCACTTCTCAGTTATTCTATGAAAATTTTTCAAGTAACAGTTGACCACGGTCGAAAATTTAATGGCAGTCAAATAAAGAAATTTGAAGTAATAAACGAGAGTTTTAGTCTGCCTCTGGCACAAAGTTTAAGGCTTCATTAAACTCGTGAAATGTAAAACTGTTATGAAAAATGAAGAGTTTTTAATATAAATATTATTTTCACATTTCTTTATATTTAAACTTCTCTACAACCCACTAAGAAAAACCCACAATTTTTCAGATTTAAAGAGAATCAAATTGATAAAAAACTATAAAACTAGTAACTTAGCAAACACAAACACCAAATTCATTGAAAACTGCTTCCAGTTAAGATACATCAATGTTTACGGGTTTGAAGCCAACCAGACTATTACTTGAAAACCAGTTTAACAAAACTAGCAATTTAAAAGTGTCATTGCTCAGACTAAAAAAAACAAACTTTCTTTTAATAAATCCCCAAAACACTGAAAGGTTGAAGCCTGTCAGAAAGGTCATTTACCAGTAATGGCTCTGAATCTAACAATTTCAAGTTTTTTATGAATTCAATGAAATTTCAAAGATAAGACATCCTTTAGTAATTGAATAAAATAGACAAACTGCTACTAATAAAGTCAAATAATAATGTGAACCTGGATATCTTGTAAACAAACTAGGGCTGAAATTTGACGCTCATCAGAAGAAACATTCGCCAGTTATTGTATTGATTTCAGTGACTCCATGTTTTCTAAAAAAAAAAAAATTAGTGCATTGATAAATTTACCCGCACACAAACTATACTTAATGAGTATTAACCTGATCGTGTGATTCATCAGCCATTAAATAGTGAATCCATTCAAACAAGGTGGACTGGAATACATAAACTGGAATCAAAATTTCACACTATTTTACAACTGGTAGATATGCATTACATACTTGAGTTTCATTCTCTGTCATTGCTGAATTAGGAGGCACCATTTTATAGTTATTTGAAGCTACGCTGTAGATGGTTATGGAAGGCGTCGAAACCATTCCAGGAGGCTGGGACTGGGTTCAATAACTTGAGTCAACGGGCACCTGCTCATGACAGTTGTTCCTTCAATCTTCCTCTGCTTGCCATACATCATCGATAAAAATTTGAAGCCGATCGGATAAGGTTTTCTCATGTTATAAGCGAAATATAAACTAAAAGTTGGAGGAAGAGAAAAAAAAATAAAATAAAAAACTTCTCAAAGTCTCTTTTTCGAGGATACTTAATTGTTCAACAAAATAATGTAACTGACATTTTCTTTCAACAATTTGTTCGTAAATAAAACTCTGTTTGTAGAAATATATAAATTGTAACATTTTCTATTGAAGTCCGGCTTTTACCCTCATTAATTATAGTAAATAGTATAATTGTCTAAAGTGATCGTGCAGCTGGGGTGGTAAATGCTGCCCCCACTGATCCCCACTGAGCTAGTCGCTCCCCAGCTGCTGTAACACACTGGCTGTGTCCCCAGACACACTGCAGCTGCTGTAACACACTGGCTGTGTCCCCAGACACACTGCAGCTGCTGTAACACACTGGCTGTGTCCCCAGACACACCGCAGCTGCTGTAACACACTGCTGTGTCCCCAGACACACTGCAGCTGCTGTAACACACTGGCTGTGTCCCCAGACACACTGCAGCTGCTGTAACACACTGGCTGTGTCCCCAGACACACTGCAGCTGCTGTAACACACTGCTGTGTCCCCAGACACACTGCAGCTGCTGTAACACACTGGCTGTGTCCCCAGACACACTGCAGCTGCTGTAACACACTGGCTGTGTCCCCAGACACACTGCAGCTGCTATAACACACTGCTGTGTCCCCAGACACACTGCAGCTGCTGTAACACACTGCTGTGTCCCCAGACACACTGCAGCTGCTGTAACACACTGCTGTGTCCCCAGACACACTGCAGCTGCTGTAACACACTGCTGTGTCCCCAGACACACTGCAGCTGCTGTAACACACTGCTGTGTCCCCAGACACACTGCAGCTGCTGTAACACACCGCTGTGTCCCCAGACACACTGCAGCTGCTGTAACACACTGGCTGTGTCCCCAGACACACTGCAACTGCTGTAACACACTGGCTGTGTCCCCAGACACACCGCAGCTGCTGTAACACACTGCTGTGTCCCCAGACACACTGCAGCTGCTGTAACACACTGTCTGTGTCACCAGACACACTGCAGCTGCTGTAACACACTGCTGTGTCCCCAGACACACTGCAGCTGCTGTAACACACCGCTGTGTCCCCAGACACACTGCAGCTGCTGTAACACACTGGCTGTGTCCCCAGACACACTGCAGCTGCTGTAACACACTGGCTGTGTCCCCAGACACACCGCAGCTGCTGTAACACACTGCTGTGTCCCCAGACACACTGCACTGCTGTAACACACTGGCTGTGTCCCCAGACACACTGCAGCTGCTGTAACACACTGCTGTGTCCCCAGACACACTGCAGCTGCTGTAACACACTGCTGTGTCCCCAGACACACTGCAGCTGCTGTAACACACTGGCTGTGTCCCTAGACACACTGCAGCTGCTGTAACACACTGGCTGTGTCCCAGACACACGCAGCTGCTGTAACACACTGCTGTGTCCCCAGACACACTGCACTGCTGTAACACACTGGCTGTGTCCCCAGACACACTGCAGCTGCTGTAACACACTGCTGTGTCCCCAGACACACTGTAGCTGCTGTAACACACTGCTGTGTCCCCAGACACACTGCAGCTGCTGTAACACACTGGCTGTGTCCCCAGACACACTGCAGCTGCTGTAACGCACTGCTGTGTCCCCAGACACACTGCAGCTGCTGTAACACACTGCTGTGTCCCCAGACACACTGCAGCTGCTGTAACACACTGGCTGTGTCCCCAGACACACTGCAGCTGCTGTAACGCACTGCTGTGTCCCCAGACACACTGCAGCTGCTGTAACACACTGCTGTGTCCCCAGACATGTCGCAGCTGCTGTTACGATTCTCTTTTCTGTGCTTCAGTCAACTGTGCAGCGTATTAACAATAACAATATCTTTATTTCTACAAGTACATGTACAAGGCTTAGCTCGCATCAGTGGCATACTACTATATAGAAAGCCCCTTGTTATGCAGAGCATTTCGGGCAAATTAGGTCAGTTTTGTCCCAGGATGCGACCCATACTAGTCGACTATCACCCAGGTACCCATTTTACTGATAGGGAACATAGGCAACCGGTGTAAAGAAACACGCCCTATGTTTCTACTCTCGCCGGGAATCGAACCCGGACCCTCACAGTGTGAAGCGAGAGCATTAGCCTCCAGCCACTTCATGCGTGAAGAACTTCTTGGTGCTCGTGGCTTGGTTAGTAGAGTCGTCAGATTACATGGCCAACGTTCTATCCTCGCCGATCCTGGCAAGGATGGATTGTTGGGTATGTTTCTTTACACCAGCTGTCTTCGTTCACCCTTCAGTAAGTAGGTACCTTTGGTGTTAGCCGACTGTCGTGGGTCGCATCCTGAGGACAAGATTAAGTAACTTTGGCTGCCCGAAATGCTCAGTAGTGTCAGCTTGGTCTGTGTCAGTTGTACTTTGTACTATATAAAAATGAAAGTTATAATAACAATAATAATAATAGTTAATAATAATAATAATAATAATAAAATAATAATAATAATAATAATAATAATAATAAAAATAATAATAATAATAATAATAATAATAATAATAATAATAATAATTATTATTAAATTTTTTTATTATTATTATTATTATTATTATTATTTATTAACACATGGTCGTCTCCCACCAAGGCAGGGTGGCCCGAAAAGAAAAAATCGTCATCATTCAGTTGATCCCTGTCTTCCCGAGCCGCTCTTACCCTACAGTTATAAAGTTG
>WNWK01013037.1:0-55000 GCA_009830355.1 Cherax destructor | reverse complement strand
TATCACCAACAATAATAATAAACTTTTGTATCTGGATAGAACTTAAGAGTTTTAGCTGTTATTCAGGATTATCATGATTGATGGATCACATTGACTCCAGACTGAGGGACTGATTACCTCAAACTCTTGATCTTCAGCCATTTTTCTCTGTATTGGACTGAGGAAGCCACTGGTTGGAGAAGAGTTTTTGTAAGTATTTTTATAGAGTTTTAGTTTTTTGTGGTGTTTTTGTAGTTTTTTTCAGTATTTTCTTGTATTTTCGTAGTTTTTTTTTATTTAGTTTTTGTAGCCAAGTGCTGTACAAAGTCTTTATTCTTCATCTTGTCTGTTCTCTGAACTATTTATCTACATTTACTATTAACAAACACGTCAATAATGCCATTAAAATTTAGGCACATCAATTCCACTGTTTTCCAATATCATGTTTATTTTTCCACTATAATCTACCTTGTCCATAATTACTATCGCATTTGCCTCGTCTGCTTTCGTATGGTGAAGTCCAGGATCTCTCCTTAAGTTATACCATGAATTAAGGAAACATCCTGGACTTCACCTTACGAAAGCAGACAAAGCAAATGCGATAGTAATTATGGACGAGGTAGATTATAGGGGAAAAATGAATATGCTATTAGGAAACGGGGAAACTTAGGTGCCTCTTAAAGTGTTTAGTCGACACAAAACAAAAAGAGTACTATAAATTGAGGAATAGGAATGGGAGGAAGAGGAGTCTATAGCAGGAAAACGAGAAAAAAAGAAAACCGGAATATGAGGCCTGGTCACAGACCGGGCCGCAGGGGCGTTGACCCCTGGAATTCTCTCCAGGTAAACTCCAGGAATATACTCAGAGGAAAGCAAAAATAAGAGAATCCAGGTCACTTGGCAGAGAGCGAGAATAAATCGAGCACCGGAAATGTATGCAGTCAGGACATCTGTAAATATTAGGGTAAAGGGATGTACCTATATGGGAGGGCAATGCTGGTATAAACAAACCAGAAAACGTGTAAACATGATAGAATGGGAAGTGTCGCTTTGACGAAGAATGCGAGTACTTCCTTCCAGTGGTGTGCACAGCCTCGGTACACCCGAGAGAGACTGACGCGAGTACTTCCTTCCAGTGGTGTGCACAGCCTCGGTACACCCCAGAGAGAGACTGACGCGAGTACTTCCTTCCAGTGGTGTGCACAGCCTCGGTACACCCCAGAGAGAGACTGACGCGAGTACTTCCTTCCAGTGGTGTGACCAGCCTCGGTACACCCCAGAGAGAGACTGACGCGAGTACTTCCTTCCAGTGGTGTGACCAGCCTCGGTACACCCCAGAGAGAGACTGACGCGAGTACTTCCTTCCAGTGGTGTGACCAGCCTCAGTACACCCCAGAGAGAGACTGACGCGAGTACTTCCTTCCAGTGGTGTGACCAGCCTCGGTACAGCTCTGAGAGAGACTGACGCGAGTACTTCCTTCCAGTGGTGTGACCAGCCTCGGTACACCCCAGAGAGAGACTGACGCAGATGATCTCAACACATTTGTTACTCTTCTCAGAGTACTAAAAGTGAGTTGTGCGTCTTCAAGCCCAACTGGAAAGTATTCCCAGTGCATACATCTAGAAATATAGCTTAAAAATTGAAACAGTATCAACTATCAGGTAACTGCAATGTTAGTCTCTTCACATTTTTACCGTGTTCTTTGTAATTACTGTAACTCCTTTGCTACATCCTGGTATACATCTAAGCTGTGTTTGCTACACAGATTTCCAGCTGTTTTTTCTACGTCATCGACACTTGTTAGAAGATATTTCCTCGAAACACTGATATCTGACTCCAGTTCTCTCGTTGCGAAGTTCTATATGCTAGTTTCTCCTGTCATCTGTGATCTTCCTAACCTTTGCCTTTTAGTTGAGACTGATGGTGTTACATCAATGTTTGCAGCAGAAAGTTTTTTTATAAGATTATATTCCGGTTATTTGTAAAACAACAGCCTGGGCCTCTCCATCAACCTTTCTAAATTTTTAGCCTCTTATCTATTATTGCGCTTCTGTAGTTAATGGTGCTGGGAACTTTAACCAAACTGAAGCCATTAGGACGCATGTGAGGGAAAAGTTTATTAGATAGTAAGGGTGGAATTAGGAATGAATAGTGGTGGTAGTGTCCTTCCCTTCAGCACCCAGTGGGTGGTGACGAGTCTCTATCCGAACGGGTTGTTAGTCACTTGACTTGCGACTCCCATCAAGTCTCCTTGATTGTCGGCTCGGGTCATCCGACACAGGCGAGATAAGAGAGGGCAGCATAGATCCTGACAAGATCTGAGTGTCAGTCGGGCATCTATACCTACACTGGTTCCCCTTCCACACGTAGCCGACCACCCAGTCACCTACACACTATTCTAAAAGCCTTTTCCAAGTTATAACTCCAGCTTTTCATGGTGGTTCTTTACTGGCGACTCAACTGCTTCACAAGTGTTGTGGTGGTCAGAGGATCACAGTCAACCTCTGTTCGTCAGAACCTCTACTCGTGTTGGGGTCACTGTCTACTCAGTGTCAACAGTCACGACCACCTGTTACTCCCCCCCCCCATCGTCATCAACAACGGCTCAGCGTTCCAAACCACGATTCCGAGCTGCGTGCCCAGGATTTCGAGCTACGTGCCCAGGATTCCGAGCTACGTGCCCAGGATTCCGAGCTACGTGCCCAGGATTCGAGCTACGTGCCCAGGATTCAGGGCTACGTCCCAGGATTCGAGCATGCCCAGGATTCCGAGTACTGCCCAGGATTCCGAGCTACGTGCCCAGGATTCAGGGCTACGTGCCCAGGATTCCGAGCTACGTGCCCAGGATTCCGAGCTACGTGCCCAGGATTCCGAGCTACGTGCCCAGGATTCCGAGCTACGTGCCCAGGATTCCGAGTTACGTGCCCAGGATTCCGAGCTACGTGCCCAGGATTCCGAGCTACGTGCCCAGGATTCCGAGCTACGTGCCCAGGATTCCGAGCTACGTGCCCAGGATTCAGAGCTACGTGCCCACGATTCAGAGCTACGCGCCCAGAACATCGACACCATTCTTAACTACGTGTTGTGTACATATCAGCTTTGAGTCACTAATTACTTATAAATTTCAGTTTTCATTTCTTTGCTTCAAGTAGAATTAATTTCATGTTTATTTTATATTAACTCTCTCTGTTCATATTAATCTTATGTTATCATTGATTTTTCTATCTCTTAATTTCCATAAGGAGGAACCAGCCTTATCGAATACTCTTTGAGGGTCTCATAGAGCTGCTGGACCTTCACATTTACTCACACGGATTTCATATGGATAAGAATTCCTGGGCAAAAATGAGCAGCAATTGGTCTAGGACTCTCAGCGAGGGCGGACTTACATGTGTAAGATGTGATAGATCGCTTTCAAACCGACAAGTTGAAAAATTGAGACACTTATGCAACATGTGGGAATATTGAGGAAACGTTTCGCCACACAGTGACTTCATCAGTCCAAAACAAAGCAGGAAGGTGTAAGGAGGGAGTTTGAGGTAATCAGTCCCTCAGCCTGGAATCGATTCCAGGCTGAGGGACTGATTACCTCAAACTCCTCCTCTCCTTATACCTTCCTGCTTTGTATTGGACTGATGAAGCCACTGTGTGGCGAAACGTTTCTTCAATTAAGATTCCCATATGTATAAGATGTTATGTAAGCAACGTCAGTTTACGTGTTGGTCGCACGTAAACTGACGTAGGAACCACAGCCTGGTTGGTCAGGTACTGACTTTAGGTGCCTGTCCAGTGCCTTCTTGAAGACAGCCAGGGGTCTATTGGTAATCCCCCTTATGTATGCTGGGAGGCAGTTGAACAGTCTTGGGCCCCTGACACTTAGGGACGTTAGGAAGTACTTTTTCAGTCTCGGGTTGATGAGCGGGTGGAACACATGACATGAAGACCTGGGGTTGGAGATAGACACTGTACACAGCTTCAGGAGTGGATATGACCTGGCTCTCGAGGCTAGAAATCAGTGAAGCAGGCCGATAAGATGTCAGAATCTGGGTCCGGAGCTATGAATCGACCCATGCAAATGCAACTAGGCGAGCACACATTATATATATATATATATATATATATATATATATATATATATGATAGCTGCCCTCTTAAGTTTTAACAATCAAGTAATGTACAGTGTCACAGTTGACCTTTGACCTCTGCTGTGCTGAGTGCCACAGGCACCCTCTTCTCTTGCCTTTTTTTTTTAACTTCTGCACAATCCAGATTACGAAACACTGTGAAATATTGACGAATTAAATGGGAAATGTATTGTATGTAGGGAAACAAAAGCCGTTTTTTAAATACATTAATAATAATATTAACAACAATAATAATAATGAAAAAAAACCGCAAAGGCAATATAATGTGATTCTTTTTGGCTAAGTTTCGCCCATATAGTGGCTTCATCAAGTCACAAACCTGGGTAAAGATTATATGAGTCTATAAAGAACACTGTGTGGGCGAAACGTAGTCAATAAAGGATCACGTTATACTGCATTTGTTTGTTTCCATTATATCGTTATTTTATACCTTTTATCTCCAATAATAATAATAATAATCAAATAAACGAATGGGGAATTAGGAAAGGAGAAAGGAAGAAGAGCAACGTTTTGTTTGTTGTGGTATGTTGCCCACGTCTCAGACTAGGCCTGGTAGGCTGGAAAGGGAATATTATTGGACAGACAGCCGTCCAGGAGCACTTGGGAAAATAAATATATTCACATATAACCCAGACGTAAGATAATTAAAATTTATGACGACATTTCCGTCGGACCTAGACCATTAATTAGTCACACCTTAGTTAATGGTCCAAGACAGACCGAAACGTAGTGGTAAGTCTCTGCTATGTGTGGGTTATTCGTGTATTGTTCCGGTCACGGTATTGTGCCTTTTTTAATGCGAATTTATGTGTATACCGAATGTAAGTTGAAGGTTCTAAGATTGACTTGCCATCTTAAGGGTTTGTGAGGAAGAGCAATCCTGCCAGAGTGCAAACATTTGGTATTGCTTTGAGAGGAGGGTAGTAGTACCTCCATTGCTGTCTGATCGGTCAGATTGTGATGACTGTAGTTTGCAACTGGCGACGCAGGGTGAACGTCCGCCATATTGGCGGTCAGGAGTGTGCCGCTGATTTGTTTACTTCTCGTAAATTGTGAGAAAATAGTTTATTTTATGTATAATGGTGTACATGCTGCTATTGTTGCAGCTACTGTTGTTGTTGCTGCTTCTGCTGCTGCTGTTCAGCTCATGCTGTGAGAAATTGCTTTGAAAACAGCATTACAAAGGTGACAGTGGGTCCTTGTCACACCTCATTAGAGCAAAGTTACCTACATCATTAAGATATTACAGTTATATTTCGTGTATTACACTCTGACATTACTCAAGACAGTCCATAAATACAGGGCGGTACGACCCTCCTGTCAAAGGAAAACGAAAAGAAAACCGGCTGAAGAGTACTAATCGACGATATAAGATGGCGAAGTTGGCACTGGATGCTGTGACCACAAATTCAAGTTTTTACAGATAACTCTCCCGCCAGCGTGGCCGTATCGAACTCTAGTTCAAGTCCCCTCCAAGCCAGCTGGCCCAGTGGCTTACGCACTGGCCTGGAGTTTTACGATTCGCTCGCCGTGTGTTCAAACCCAACCTGTTCCGTGGTAAATTGTCTATCTGCCTCGTGTTGAAAATATGTCGGGTAATTAGGCTATTTACACTAAATAATGATTGGTTAATTGGGGGTATAAAGCCCACACGAGGTCGTTAACGAAGCTTTTAACTGTTCAACAACATTTAATAAATATATTAATCCCTAAAATAAGGATAAAGGTCAATTCTTTGTTTATATACTGGGAGACATTCACCTCTGGGTATTTAAATCCTCAATGAGAATAGGGAATCAGAGATAATTACACTGGCTATAGTTTTATATGTTAGTACTAATGACTATTAACGACTTGTATTGCATTTCTGTACACTGTTAAATTTGAGGTGGTGAGTCCCTCAGCCTGGAGAAGAGTTCAGCTTCATGGTCTGGAACAAGGTGGTCAGTCCCTCAGCCTGGAGAAGAGTTCAGCTTCATGGTCTGGAACAAGGCAATCAGTCCCTCAGCCTGAAGAAGAGTTCAGCTTCATGGTCTGGAACAAGGTGGTCAGTCCCTCAGCCTGGAGAAGAGTTCAGCTTCATGGTCTGGAACAAGGTGGTGAGTCCCTCAGCCTGGAGAAGAGTTCAGCTTCATGGTCTGGAACGATATGAAGCTGAATCTTGAGAACGAGTTCTTAAATACTGTCGAAGGTGAGGTGGAAGATCTGGAAGACGTTGTAGAGGACGGGATCCACTAGTGTTGCTTATGTGTCTAATTTAGAACTTGTCGGTTCTGTGAACCATTCATCTACAATCGTATACAATAACGACAAGATGAAATTAAGACACATGTCCTAGAATTTGTATTGATAAAGTCACTGGATGGCGAAACGTCTACAATAAAGATACCCAGATGTTGCACATGTGTCTAATGTTCATCTTCTCGGTATTGTATACCATTCTGGTACAACATTTGGGAATCTTTATTGAAGAAACGTTTCGCCACACAGTGGCTTCATCAGTCCAATACAAAGTAGAAAGGTGTAAGGAGAGGAGGAGTTTGAGGTAATCAGTCCCTCGGCCTGGAGTCGATGTGTTCAGTCCATGGAAATAAATGGTATAAAATACCGACACTGGAAAAATAAACACATAAGCAGTATAATGTGATCCTTTATTGACAACGTTTCGCCCACACAGTGGGCTTTATCAAGTCACA
Organism: Cherax destructor; assembly: GCA_009830355.1. NCBI lineage: Eukaryota > Metazoa > Arthropoda > Malacostraca > Decapoda > Parastacidae > Cherax > Cherax destructor. Next base: position 48,179 of record WNWK01013037.1, on the reverse strand, counting down.
AACAGATCTGTCTGTGACTCGATAAAGCCCACTGCGTGGGCGAAACGTCAATAAAGGATCACATTATACTGCTTATGTGTTTATTTTTTCGTGTTCAGTCCATTAATCTTGTAGAAAGTACAGCACAAGGCCGTAGATGTGGCTAATATACTGTAGACAGGTGAGGTGAAGCAGGAGGAGGCGGGGTCATAGTGGTACCATCCACTAGTCGAAGTAGGTCTTCGTCCAAAGGTTGGACAAGTGTTGAAGAATTCATTTGTATCAAGATCCCAAGATGTTGCTGTGTCTGACAGATGTGATGAATGGTTCAGAGAACCGACAAGTTATAAATTAGACACCTTTCTGCTTTGTATTGGACTGATGAAGCCACTGTGTGGCGAAACGTTTCAACAGTAAAGATACCCAACTGTTGCACATGTGTAGGAACGGTTGGCTTAGAGGAGAACCTATCTACTGCAGTGTTCCTACTTTCTTATTTTCTTGTGTAAAAACATACACAAATTGTGTGTATGTGTGGCGAAACGTTTCTTCAATAAAGATTCCCATATGTTGCTTAAGTGTCTTAATTACCAACTTGTCGGTTTTCAAAACCATTTGTCACTCATAAAACGTTTCGCCTACACATAATTTAGAAATTACAGACGAACTCGGCAATAAATCAATTACCTTTAGCATTGAATGGATGTATGATAGTAGGGATAATTCAGTAACAGTCCCAGACTTTCGCTTAGCAGATTACAATGGGATTAGAGAACACTTATCATCTGTGGACTGGGGTGACGAAGAGAGCTATCAATATGACAGTTTTCTTAACACTATACATTAGCCATCTTCCACATATCAGACACTACACCTGTTTGAAGAGATAAATTAAAAATGTTTGTTAATGGTTCACAGAGTTCCATTTTGCATTCCTTAATAACCCTTGCAAAAAGCTCATCAGGACCCGGCGATTTATTTTGTTTCAGTCGGTCTACTTGTTTCATAACCATTTCGCTAGTGACTGGGATATTACATAATTTATCTTCTTCAGGGACACTATAAAAATTAATTATTGGGATATTATTAAGTGTCTTCCTGTGTGAAAACCGAGAGAAAATAATTATAACAAATATAGAGCACATATCATTCTCCTTGTCAGTAACATACCCATAGTTATTTTTAAGGGGACCTATCTTATCCCTAACTTTTGTTCTATAAACCTGGAAAAACTTTTTGGGTTAGTTTTGAATCCCTAGCAACTTTAATTTCATAGTCCCATTTAGCTTTTCTTATACCCTTTTAACGTCCTCTTAATGTCAGTATACTGATTTATAAGATGACCCTCACCTCTATTTATGCGCCTATAAATTCCTTTCTTCTGCCCTAAAAGATATTTGAGCCTATTATTCATCCATTTTTGGTCATTTCTACTTGATCTAATTTCTTTATACGGGATAAATGTTCTTTGGGCAGCCTGTATAGTGTTAAGAAAGCTGTCATATTGATAGCTCTCTTCGTTACCCCAGTCCACAGTTGATAAGTGTTCTCTAAGCCCATTATAATCTGCTAAGCGAAAGTCTGGGACCGTTACTGAATTATCCCTACTATCATACATCCATTCAATGCTAAAGGTAATTGACTTGTGGTCGCTTGAGCCGAGTTCGTCTGTAATTTCGAAATTATTAACAAGGGATTCCTTGTTTGCCAGAACCAAGTCAAGTAGATTATTTCCCCTTGTAGGTTCTGTCACAAACTGCTTCAAAAAACAATCCTGAACTACCTCTAAAAAGTCGTTAGATTCTAAATTCCCTGTCAAGAAATTCCAATCAATCTGACTAAAGTTAAAGTCCCCTAGAATTACTACGTTATCGTGCCTTGTGGCCTTAACAATTTTCTCCCAAAGTAGTCTCTCTTGTTCCCTATCTAAGTTTGGAGGACGGTAAATCACGCCTAAAATCAATTTTTCACACCCCTCTGAAAATAATATGCAGACAGACTCTGTATGTATTATTTCAGACTTTATACCCGTTTTTATGCAGCAATTTAAATGATCACGGACATAGAGTGCCACCCCACCCCCCTTCCCGATACTTCTGTCTACTTGGAACAATTTAAAACCCTGAATGTGACATTCGGCAGGCATGTCCCGATTTTTCATATTAAACCATGTCTCAGTTATTGCAAAAACATCAATATTACCCGCACTAGCAACTAATCTCAACTCGTCCATCTTATTCCTAGCACTACGACTATTGGTGTAATATATATTTAAAGACCCTTCTTTCTCTTTACCCTTCCTGCTCATTTCTGTTTTTCCACTACACCTATTACTGTCCTTGTCACCTAGTGCCACTGACTTTCCAATACCCACCTTATTCTGCCTATTACTAGTTCTCCTAGAATTCATAATATTACTACACTGGGACTTCACTGTTTTTTCCCCCATAACCCATACCACTAACTTTTCCTAGTTTAAAGTTAGTAAGTTCTCTTGGTATATTTGTTTTAACCCTTTTTTTACTGTTTGTGAGTGTTAATGTATGTACTTTTTACACAGTCATTCATTTTGCTAGTAAGTCAGTCAGCTTGGAAAGTGTTTAACTTTTTTTTTTATATTTTATTGATAACTCTTATATACAAATACAATGGTTTTCCACCACCAAGAAACAAGTATGCCTTACAAAAACTTTGATATACATAACCACATAACAAACAACCCCAAACTCATTACATTAAAGCACCAATAACACCTATTGGTCACCCAAACATAAACAAAGTGTAAATTCCTGTGTACCAACAGCAAGGTACACGTCTCAAGCCACCGCCTCGTCACCACTCAAACAACACACATACCCAACATACCATCAACCACATCTACACACATCAACTTAACTAACAATATGCTTCAATCCAACAATGGATTACATATAACAAAAATATAAACAATACATTCCAGAACCCAAAAACCTAATAATGATATGTACCATTGATATGATACACAAAAATATTACAAACATAATTAACATGTCTGGCTATAAAATAAAACCCGTTTCCCAAATAAATCAACAAAAACACCAACCACAAACCCCTCCCAATACATTTCCCCCCCTTTTCCCCTACCCTATTAACAACCATACCCCAAATCATTCTCCACACGAACACAAATATTGAAAAAAAATATATATGTGCTACCCAACCGCACATAAAAACAAACCTCACACCATGTTACACCATTCCGACCTCATAACATGAGGACATTGCTAAGGAAAACCAAATAATATCATTATACATCATATAAGAACACCACCATCCTACCACACACAAATAATGCGTTCATTAACACACAAAAAGCTTATCCTTACATGTGACTCATGGGCACCCCTCATATCTATACCCACCACATAATGAAAAAGTTACTACCACACATAAAAACATTAATATGAAAACGTATAATAAATTATCATCCTGTAATCGTTCCAAGAAGATACCGGAACCTGAGGTCCACCTAAGACCCCCTTGCGTTTACACCCACCACTATTGTTTAACTTTAGTGAGTTGTGGGAAGGACGGTACCCGGGGTAGTTAAGGTAGATCCGTAGATCACACTTGACAGGTGACAGTACTGGTCACACTTGACATGTGATAGTACTGGTCACCTGACTTTCTGGTTGACAGTGATAGTACTGGTCACACTTGACAGGTGATAGTACTGGTCACACTTGACAGGTGATAGTACTGGTCACACTTGACAGGTGATAGTACTGGTCACACTTGACAGGTGATAGTACTGGTCACACTTGACAGGTGATAGTACTGGTCACACTTGACAGGTGACAGTACTGGTTACACCTGACAGGTGACAGTACAGGTCACACTTGACAGGTGACAGTACAAGTCACACTTGACAGGTACAGTATGTCGCATATGAGAGGTAACAGAGAGAGAGAGTACGCTGTCACATGTGACATTAGAGAGAGCAAAAGAGAAAGCATGCTGGGTGCAGAATTAAAGACAGCGCAGTAGGTCACACATGACAGGTGACAGCAGTGAACGTTGGATCCACTGACAGGACAAGTCTTCTGTACACCACCTGTCATGCCTCCCTTCTCTGCCACACAAATTAACCCTGCGCTCATGTGCGTGTGTGTACACGTGAGTGATGTGCGTGCACGCGAGTGTGTGTGTGTGGGTTGCGTGTCTGGAGAGAGCTTGATAATAAAGCCTGATGTTGGTGACACCGTGGGTATCAGAAAGCCCCAGGAAACGTCTCATTACAGCCATTGAATGACCCTGGAGGCTGCGTCTACCAGGGGGGGCCCCCTTAGGTGTCCTCGCTGTGGGTCGCGGGCCCTGGCTCCTCCTGCTGTGCTCCCTCACAGTGCAGATTAAAGATTGCAAGTGAAGACAGCCGTGCTGTGGGGGTGTAGGTGTGCTGTGACACCGCGTTGCAGGTTTCACTCTGTGTAGAGCTTTATAAAGTCATAATGACTGATAGAGCTCTAAACGGTATCTCAATGTAAGGTTTCACTCTGTGTGGAGCTTTATCAAGTTGTGATACCTGGCTTGATTAAGCTCTAAACGCCACTTCATTCAGCATGGTTTTTCGTTGTAAAGGAGACGTTTGAGGACAACAGTGTTGCTTCTCACGACTGATAGATTATGTAACATTGGTGGTGTTTCAGTGGTGGGGTATTGTGGTGGTGCAGTGGTAGTTAGTGGCTTGCCTCCTGGCGCACCCTGGCTAGTGTTTGTTGTTGGTGGGAAGGACGAGGGGTTTGTTTACCTCAAGACGGGGGTGGGGAGTGTCTGTAACCCCCCCCCCTTCCTTCCTTCCTCCCCTAGTGTTTGATAAGTTCATTTATTTAGATACAGGTACACATAAATACAGTTACACTGATTATCATACATAGTAACGTATGTGTCAATTTTCTAGGATAAAAAAAAAGTAAGACACAGTGACTTATTTCCATTGGGGTCCTTGAAAGGTTTCGTGTATGTGGGGTGTTGAGCTCCAGCTCCTTGGTCCTGCTGTAGTTTCTTAACAGCTTGGTCGGGACCATATGTGCTTTACTAGAACCTATGCTTTCTAACTGGCGTGTTCTGTGGGTTAGATTGCTGTTTCTAGTCGGGTGTTAGTGGTTGTACATTATTGATGTATACCGAGAAAGATCGCAGTCAGCAGGATTCGAAACCACGTTAGGGAGTGGCACAGCTCCCCAAGTGACTCCTTACACTACTCGGCCACAGATGCCTCAGAAGCTAGACACCCCGGGCACACCAGTGGGCCTCTAGCATGGATTCAAGCTATTTCAGTCTCCTCCTGTATGTTCTGACCACACGAGCGATTTTATGAGTGCGCCACGCATAAACAAGAAAGAACACAGTATTGGGGATGTTTATACATTAACAGACTGGATAATAGTCCACACTACCATCACTAAAGCGATACAACCAACAGACCCTTAGTGGAAAAAATCCTCTTGAAGACTATTAGCCAAAGGCTAAAAGTCAGGTATTTTTTAAAGTATCAGACGTTAGAAATAAGAATATCAGAGAATTCTGATTGTTGTGACAAGTCTGAGTTGACCTGTAGCTCACCGTGACAACAGGAACGTACATACGAACACGTCCGTAGCAGCTTAAGGGGCACATAAGTGCCCCGTAAGTGCCACTTTAATCTACCTTGTCCATAATTACTATCGCATTTGCATTGTCTATTTCGTAAGGTGAAGTCCAAGATCTTCCCTTAATTCATGGTATAACTTAACAAATATTTGAGGACATATATATATCAGTGTAGGTTATTAATGAATACCTCAGCTGTTTACATATGGGAAGGATAAGGAACTTAAACAGTACAGGATACGAAAGGGAAAATAACATGTGAAAGACTAAGGAATAAAAATACTATTGGATAACCTATTGTTTGGAGCACACAGAAAATACGGCCTGGTTGATCAGGCCCTGATCCACCGGGAGGCCTGGTCATGGTCCGGGCCTCGGGGGCGTTGACCCCCAGAATACCATCCAGGTAGACCTTAAAACAAAAGCCAAATAAATTATAGTACTTTTTAAATCACTTGTGCTCACACATCTTGTTCTGTGTGTATAGACTTTCAAGACTACGGTGCTCATCACCAATTCTGACTCAGGGACTGATTACCTCGTCTTTTGAATGTAATTCCACAGTCTTCCCATTATGTCCTTGAATTTATGTTGATAAAGCCACCAGGCCTGGTCATAGACCGGGCCGCGGGGACCTTGATCCCCGGAATGCCCTCCAGGTAGATTCCAGGATGACGAAACGTCTCCACACAGAGATAAGGACTTGCCTTGTATGGGCCAGTAGGCCTTCTGCAGTGTTCCTCCTAATGTTCTTATACCCAGATGTTCTACATATTGTCGATGCTGGGTATGCTCGCATACCCAGCATCTAAACCACTGGGAACACTTCACAGCACTTGGGATGTACTCGTTGCAGTGTGTGACGTGTACATAGAATGCACATTAACTGAAGATATTGGTCCATTTTCCAAGTGGAACCTGGACCACTGTATATAAATAAGAGGCACAGTACCGTGACTGGAACAATACACAGATATCCCCTCTCCTCTGTGCTGGTTATTTGTGTATTGCAGCACTATATCCCTGCAAGTGCACGATCAATTAGGTTGTGATGGCTGAGAGGGCCAGAAACAACAGCCTGGTTGACCTGGTTTAAGCTAGGTTACGAGGCTAGACAGAACCCTAGCAACGAACCTCGTATGAGGTTCAGGTCTCCGCTCTACACACGGGAGGAAGTGCAGAATGAACCCAGTGAAAAGCAGTGGTTCTATAGGTTCAATTAGAGAACATTGTGTCAACATGCGTACCTTCTTCGATATACCTTTGAAGAGTTTCGAGTTTTCATCTCTGAGCCGTGGCAAGGCTCGTCTCGGTGCTTGCCTGGTCAACCAGCTGTTGCTCGAGGCCTCGCTGCCACCTTCCTCAACTTTACTCACTTCTTTCCAGTCCTACTCAGCTGTTTCCACCTTCTTCAATCCTGGTAAGATTAATATCTGGACCCATGTTCATCATCTCATTGTCCACATCCTCATCCTCCTGGTTTTCACCTTTCTTCCATATCCTACTCCAGTTGTTGTTATGGCATACTAACTTTTCACCTTCCTTCCATCCTACCTCACTTTCACTTCCTTCCATCCTTCACTTTTCCTTCTTCCATCCTATCAACTTTCTCACCTTCCTTCCATCCTATCACTTTCCTCTTCATCTCCACTTTCTCACTTCCTTCTATCCTCCTCAACTTTTTTCATCCTCTCCTTTCTCTTCTCATCAACTCCTTTCCACCTTTCCTTCCATCTTCATCGCCTTTCCTTTCCATCCTCTCAACTTCCTTCTTCCATCCTCTCAATTCCTTCCTTCCATCCTCTCAACTTTCACCTTCCTCCATCCTCTCAACTTTCTCTTTCATCCTACCTCAACTTTCTCACCTTCCCTTCCATCCTACTCAACTTTCTCGTTCCTTCCATCCTACCTCAACTTTCTCACCTTCCCTTCCATCCTACCTCCAACTTTCTCACTTCCTTCCATCCTACTCTCAACTTTCTCTTCCTTCATCCTTCTCACTTTCCTCTTCCATCCTCCTCAACTTTCTACCTTTCCTTCCATCCTACCTCACTTTCTCACCTTCCTTCCATCCTACCTCAACTTTCTCACCTTCCTTCCATCCTACCTCAACTTTCTCACCTTCCTTCCATCCTACTCAACTCTTCACCTTCTCCATCCTACCTCAACTTTCTCCCTTCCTTCCATCCTACCTCAACTTTCTCACCTTCCCTTCCATCCTACCTCAACTTTCTCACCTTCCCTTCCATCCTACCTCAACTTTCTCACCTTCCCTTCCATCCTACCTCAACTTTCTCACCTTCCCTTCCATCCTACCTCAACTTTCTCACCTTCCTTTCATCCTATCAATTCTAATTTTCCTTCCATCCTACTCAACTTTTGCTCTTCCATCCTACTCAACTTTTCACCTTCCTTCCATCTACTCCTTTCTTTACCTTTCCTTCCATCCTACTCAACTTTCACTTCCTTCCATCCTACTCCAACTTTCTCTACCTTTCCTTCATCCCTCAACTTTCCACTTCTTCATCTTCTCAACTTCACTCTTCTTCCATCCTACTCAACTTTCTACTTCCTTCCATCCTACTCAACTTTTCACTCCCTTCCTTCCATCCTACAATTTTCAACTTCTCCTCCTATCCTACTCTCAATCTTGTCACTTCCTTCCTCTACCTAGCTTTCTCAGCCTTCCTTCCATCCTACCTCAACTTTTCTGCCCTTTCCTTCCATCCTACCTCAACTTCTCACCTTCCTTCCATCCTACCTCAACTTTCTACCTTCCTTCCATCCTATCTCAACTTTCTCACCTTCCCTTCCATCCTACTCAACTTTCTCACCTTCCCTTCCATCCTACTCAACTTTCTCACCTTCCTTCCATCCTACTCAACTTTCTCACCTTCCTTCCATCCTACCTCAACTTTCCCTTCCTTCCATCCTACTCAACTTTCTCACTTCTCTTCCATCCTACCTCAACTTTCTCACCTTCCCTTCCATCCTACCTCAACTTTCTCACCTTCCCTTCCATCCTACCTCAACTTTCTCACCTTCCCTTCCATCCTACCTCAACTTTCTCACCTTCCCTTCCATCCTACCTCAACTTTCTCACCTTCCTTCCATCCTACCTCAACTTTCTCACCATCCCTTCCATCCTACCTCAACTTTTCCCTTTCCTTCCATCCTACCTCAACTTTCTCACCTTCCCTTCCATCCTATCTCAACTTTCTCACCTTCCCTTCCATCCTACCTCAACTTTCTCACCTTCCCTTCCATCCTACCTCAACTTTCTCACCTTCCCTTCCATCCTACCTCAACTTTCTCACCTTCCTTCCATCCTACCTCAACTTTCTCACCTTCCCTTCCATCCTACCTCAATTTTTCTCCTTCCTTCCAATCCTACCTCAACTTTCTCACCTTTCCTTCCATCCTGCCTCCACTTCCACCTTCCCTCATCCTCTTCAACTCTTTCACCTTCCCTTCCATCCTGCCTCAACTTTCTCACCTTCCTTCCATCCTACTCAACTTTCTCACCTTCCTTCCATCCTACTCTCCAACTTCTACTCACTTTCCTTTCCCATCCTACTCACTTTCTACCTTTCCTTCCATCCTGCCTCAACTTTCTACCTTCCTTCCATCCTGCCTCAACTTTCCCATTTCCCTTCCATCTCTTACTCAACTTTCCTTTTCCATCCTACCTTTTCCCTTTCCCATCCATCCTTACTCTCATCCTTTCAATTTTCACCTTCCATCCTACTCATTCACTTTTCCCTACCTCAACTTTCTCACCTTTCCTTCCATCCTACCTCACTTTCACCTTCCTTCCATCCTACCTCAACTTTCACCTTCCTTCCATCCTCCTCAATCTTCTTCCACCTATTCGCTTCCATCCTACCTCAACTTTCTACCTTTCCTTCCATCCTACTCAACTTCCCTCCCTCACTTCACTTCTTCCATCCTCTCAACTTCCCTTCTTCCCTTCTCACTCCCTTCTTCCTACTTTCTCCCTTCCCCTACTTACTTCCCATCCTCTTATTTCCTTCATTCCTTCTCCACCCCTTCACCTTCCTTCCATCTTTCTTTCCACCTTCCTTCCATCCTACAACTTTCCTTCCTTCCATCCTACTTTCCCTCTCCCTTTTCCTTTCCTCCTCCTCAACTTCCTTCTTCCATCTTCCTTCCTCCTCTCCACCCCACCTTCCTTATCCTCCCTCCTTCCTTTCCTCCTCTTTCAATTTCCTTCCATCCTACAATTTCCTTCCTTCCCTACCTCTTTCCTTTTCCCCTCCCTCCCTTTCCTTCCTCCTCCTAACTTTCTCCCCCTCCTCCCTCTCCTTCTCCTTCCCTCTTCTCCTCCTTCCTTCCTTCCCTTCCCTTTTCCCATTCATCCTCTCCTCAACTTTCACTTCTTCCATCCTACTCAACTTCACCTTCCTTCCCATCACTTCTCCTCCTTCCATCCTACCCAACTTTCTCCCTTCCTTCCATCCTACCTCAATTTTCACCTTTCCTTCCATCCTACTCAACTTTCCCCTTCCTCTTTTCATCCTTCCTCTCCACCTTCTCTCCATCCTACTCACTTTCCTTCTTCATCCTACCAACTTTCACCTTCTTCCTACTCATTTCCTCTTCTCCTACCACTTTCCTTCCTTCATCTACTCACTTACTTTTCCCTACATTTCACCTTCCTTCTCCATCTCAACTTTCTCTCCTTCCTTCCATCCTACCTCAACTTTCCACCTTCCTTCCATCCTACTCAACTTTCCCTTCCCTTCCATCCTACCTCCAACTTTCCTTCTCTTACCATCCTCTCACTTTCACTTCCTTCCATCCTATCCTCAACTTTCTCACCTTCCTTCCATCCTACTCCACTTTCTCCCCTTTCCCCTTCCCATCCTACCTCAACTTCCACCTTCCTTCCATCCTACTCCAACTTCCCTTCCTTCCATCCTCCTCAATTTTCCTTCCTTCCATCCCCTCCAATTTTCCCTCACCCCCCCTTTCCCATCCTCTAAACTTTCTCCCCTTTCCCCTTCCATCCTACCTCATTTTTCCCCCTTTCCCCTTCCATTACCTCACTTTCACCTTCCTTCCATCCTACTCAACTTTCTCACCTTCCCTTCCATCCTACCTCAACTTTCTCACCTTCCCTTCCATCCTCCCTCACTCCCCACCTTCCCTTCCATCCTCTCAACTTTCCCTTTCCCCTTCCATCCTCTCAACTTTCTCACCTTCCCTTCCATCCTACCTCAACTTTCACCTTCCCTTCCATCCTACCTCAACTTTCTCCTTCCCTTCATCCTCCCCACTTTCTACCTTCCTTCCATCCCTACTTCACTTTCTCATTTCCCCTTCCATCCTGCCTCAACTTTCTACCTTCCTTCCCATTCCTCCCTTTCATTTCCCTTTCCCATCCTCTCAATTTCTCCCTTCCTCCTCCTTCAACTTTCTCTCCCTTTCCATCCTATCAACTTTCACCTTCCCTTCCATCCTACCTCAACTTTCCCACCTTCCCTTCCATCCTACCTCAACTTTCTCACATCACTTCCCAACACTGACCATCCACCCCATTGGCAACAGTTTTTATCACCGTGTTACGAGGTAATGGATGTTAGAGCCACGCTTTGAGAGAGAGAGAGAGAGAGAGAGAGAGAGAGAGAGAGAGGAGGGGGAGGGAGAGAAAGAGAGTGAATGAATTTCCAGCCTTGTGGCTTCCTCTTTCTCTCTCTAGTCCATCCTGTTCCCACTTGGGTTATTATGTCCTTTCACTTTGGACCCCTTTCTCTGTGCCCCCTTCCCTTTCTTCGTGCCCCCTCCCCTTTCTCTGTCCTCTCCTTTCTTTGTGCTCCTTCCCCTTTCTCTGTGCTCCTTCCCCTTTCTCTGTGCTCCTTTCCTCTTTCTCTACGTCTCCCCCTTTCTTTGCTCCTTTCCTTTGTCCCATCCCATGTGATACACTATATAATGTACTCTAGTTAACAGGGTCACCATGGACACAAAAACAGGGTCACCAAGAACATAAAAGCAGGGTCACCATGGCCACAAAAGCAAGGTCACCATGGCCACGAAAGCAGGGTCACCATGGCCACGAAAGCAGGGTCACCATGGCCACGAAAGCAGGGTCACCATGGCCACGAAAGCAGGGTCACCATGGCCACGAAAGCAGGGTCACCATGGACACGAAAGCAGGGTCACCATGGACACGAAAGCAGGGTCACCATGGACACGAAACCAGGGTCATCATGGACACGAAACCAGGGTCACCATGGCCACGAAACCAGGGTCACCATGGACACGAAACCAGGGTCACCATGGACACGAAACCAGGGTCACCATGGACACGAAACCAGGGGCACCATGGCCTCAATAAGAAAACACTGTATCAACATGCGTGGTCCAAGACTCTTCTACCTGCTACCAGCAGCTATCAGAAACATTGCTGAAGATTGACAGGTCACAGTCATACAGGTCATTTTTTTATTGGAGTTTTAGACATGAACAGGTCGACAGGTCACCTGGATCTTTTTCAGATCAGGTGGAGCTTTGTCAAATCAGGTGGACCTTTGTCAGGTTAGGTGAACCTTTTGTCAGGTAAGGTGGTCCTTTTGTCAGGAGGAATTTTTTCAGGTCAGTTGGATCTTTTTCAAGTCAGGGGTATCTTTTTCAGGTCACATGGACATTTTTTAAGTCACGTAGACCTTTTTCATGTCTTGGCCCTTTTTCAGGTGTTGGCCCTTTTTCAGGTTATTACTACTATTACTACTACTACCCCAGCTACCACTATTACCACTACTACCCCAGCTAGTACTTTTACTGATGAAATCAGACACATGGGCAACATCTGGGTATCTTTATTGTAGACGTTTCGCCCTCCAGTGGCTTTATCAATACAAATTCTAGGACATGATGTGAAGACAGTAGAACTATATACAAAAGATTAGGTAATCAATCCCTCAACCTTGGAGTTAGTGTGAAGAACACCGTGGTCGTGGAGGTTCTGGAGCAGAGGCAAGGAGGCTGGCGCTTATATACCTACTTATATTACTACTACTACCCCAGCTACTACTATTGCCACTACTACCCCAGCTACTAATATTGCTACTACAACCCCAGCTACTACTATTGCCACTACTACCCCAGCTACTACTATTACTACTACTACCCCATCTACTACTATTACTACTACTACCCCAGCTACTACTATTACCACTACTACCCCAGCTACTATTACTACTACTACCCCAGCTACTACTATTACTACTACCTCAGCTACTACTATTACTACTACTCCAGCTACTACTATTACTACTACTACTACCCCAGCCACTACTACCCCAGCTACTACTATTACCATTACTACCCCAGCTACTACTATTACCACTACTACCCCAGCTACTACTATTACCACTACTACCCCAGCTACTACTATTACCACTACTACCCCAGCTACTACTATTAACACTACTACCCCAGCTACTACTATTACCACTACTACCCCAGCTACTACTATTACCACTACTACCCCAGCTACTACTATTATCACTACTACCCCAACTACTACTATTATAAATACTACCCCAGCTACTACTATTACCACTACTACCCTAGCTACTACTATTACCACTACTACCCCAGCTACTACTATTACCACTACTACCCCAGCTACTACTATTATCTCTACTACCCCAACTACTACTATTACCACTACTACCCCAGCTACTACTATTATCACTACTACCCCAACTACTACTATTATAAATACTACCCCAGCTACTACTATTACCACTACTACCCTAGCTACTACTATTACCACTACTACCCCAGCTACTACTATTACCACTACTACCCCAGCTACTACTATTATCTCTACTACCCCAACTACTACTATTACCACTACTACCCCAGCTACTACTATTACCACTACTACCCCAGCTACTACTATTATCACTACTACCCCAGCTACTACTATTATCAATACTACCCCAGCTACTACTATTATCAATACTACCCCAGCGACTACTATTACCACTACTACCCTAGCTACTACTATTACCACTACTACCCCAGCTATTACTATTACCACTACTACCCTAGCTACTACTATTACCACTACTACCCCAGCTACTACTATTACCACTACTACCCCAGCTACTACTATTACCACTACTACCCCAGCTACTATTACCACTACTACCCCAGCTACTACTATTATCAATACTACCCCAGCTACTACTATTATCAATACTACCCCAGCGACTACTATTACCACTACTACCCTAGCTACTACTATTACCACTACTACCCCAGCTACTACTATTACCACTACTTCCCTAGCTACTACTATTACCACTACTACCCCAGCTATTACTATTACCACTACTACCCTAGCTACTACTATTACCACTACTACCCCAGCTACTACTATTACCACTACTACCCCAGCTACTACTATTACCACTACTACCCTAGCTACTACTATTACCACTACTACCCCAGCTACTACTATTACCACTACTACCCCAGCTACTACTATTACCACTACTACCCCAGCTACTACTATTACCACTACTACCCCAGCTACTACTATTACCACTACTACCCCAGCTACTACTATTACCACTACTACCCCAGCTACTACTATTACCACTACTACCCCAGCTACTACTATTACCACTACTACCCCAGGTTCAAAAAGAGTTGTGTAGTTCTGAAGGATGGTGAAGTTCTGTGTAAGTGTTGCTGTTTGATACTTTGTTATTAAATGATGTAAACGCTATGGATCTCTGCATGAGATGACTTTGTAGGATAGGCCATCTTGATGGTAATTCCCAAGTGACAGTCACTGCAGCTGTGCCTTAAGGTAAACCTTGAAGGTGTGGTAGCTGATGAGCCTTTAATGGAATACTTGACAATATCCTCACTGACCTGCTGAAGTCTGCCACCTCAGACTGACACATTTTAGCACTGTGACCCATCATGTGTGATAACATAAGAAAGAAGGAACACTGCAGTAGGAATACTGACCCATGCGAGGCAGGTCCATGTCACTTCTCGACGTAGACCAATGACCCACCTAGTTAGGAAACTTCCACTTAAGGAAGGAGCACGGCATCTGACCTAGTAGCACAAGCTAGTCAGGTCCAACTCACACCCACCCACACCCACTCATGTATTTATCCAACCTGTTTTTAAAACTACACAACGTTTTAGCTTCTATTACCCCTGTGGTTTAGCGCTTCTATTTGATTATAATAATAATTTAGCTTCTATAACTGTACTCGGGAGTTTGTTCCACTCATCCACAACTCTATTACCAAACCAATGCTTTCCTATATCCTTCCTGAATCTGAATTTATCCAACTTAAAGCCATTGCTGCGAGTCCTGTCTTGGCTGGATATTTTTAGCACGCTATTTACATCCCCTTTATTTATTCCTGTTTTCCATTTATACACCTCAATCATATCCCCCCTAATTCTACGCCTTTCTAGAGAGTGCAGATTCAGGGCCCTCAGTCTATCCTCATAGGGAAGATTTCTGATACATGGGATTAACTTTGTCATCCTCCTTTGTACGTTTTCCAGAGCATTTATATCCATTCTGTAATACGGTGACCAAAACTGTGACAGTGAAACACCATCCTGTGTGATGGAATATGAAACACCATCCTGTGTGATGGAATATGAGAGTGAAACACCATCCTGTGTGATGGAATATGACAGTGAAACACCATCCTGTGTGATGGAACATGACAGTGAAACACCATCCTGTGTGATGGAACATGACAGTGAAACACCATCCTGTGTGATGGAACATGACAGTGAAACACCATCCTGTGTGATGGAACATGACAGTGAAACACCATCCTGTGTGATGGAACATGACAGTGAAACACCATCCTGTGTGATGGAACATGACAGTGAAACACCATCCTGTGTGATGGAACATGACAGTGAAACACCATCCTGTGTGATGGAACATGACAGTATATCCCACCCCCTTATTTAGAGATCTCTTTACCCCTTACCCCGTCCCCTCTTTCCCTACCTCTGACATTTCCCCTCAACCATCTTACCTCAAAACAAACCAGACGAAATTCCAATACAAATACTTCATTCCCGTTAATATAATGATTTTAAAGAGAAACAAGGGGAAGTAAGCCTAAGGAAATAATGTGATTTACAGGACGGAGGGTCGAGTGTACACGACTCCTTCATATTAACCCCTGATCTTGTTTCTTACAGTTGTGTTTTGACCTTTTCTCTTTTTTATATTTTCAGGTGCGTCTTGTGGGTGACGTAAGGTAAGAGCAGGTGGTGGGTGGCTTGGGTAAGGTAATAGCACCAGGTGGGTGGCTTGGGTAAGCTAATAGCACCAGGTGGGTGGCTTGGGTAAGGTAATAGCACCAGGGGGGGTGGCTTGGGTAAGGTAATAGCACCAGGTGGGTGACTTGGGTAAGGTAATAGCACCAGGTGGGTGGCTTGGGTAAGGTAATAGCACCAGGTGGGTGGCTTGGGTAAGGTAATAGCACCAGGTGGGTGGCTTGGGTAAGGTAATAGCACCAGGTGGGTGGCTTGGGTAAGGTAATAGCACCAGGTGGGTAGCTTGGATAAGGTAATAGCACCAGGGGGGGTGACTTGGGTAAGGTAATAGCACCAGGTGGGTGGCTTGGATAAGGTAATAGCACCAGGTGGGTAGCTTGGATAAGGTAATAGCACCAGGGGGTGACTTGGGTAAGGTAATAGCACCAGGGGGTGACTTGGGTAAGGTAATAGCACCAGGTGGGTGGCTTGGGTAAGGTAATAGCACCAGGGGGGGGTGGCTTGGGAAAGGTAATATCACCAGGGGGGTGGCTTGGATAAGCTAATAGCACCAGGGGGGTGGCTTGGATAAGGTAATAGCACCAGGGGGGTGGCTTGGGAAAGGTAATATCACCAGGGGGGTGGCTTGGATAAAGTAATAGCACCAGGTGGGTGGCTTGGGTAAGGTAATAGTACCAGGTGGGGGGCTTGGGTAAGGTAATAGCAGTAGATGGATGGCTTGGGTAAGGTAATAGCACCAGGTGGGTGGCTTGGGTAAGATAATAGCAATAGACGGGCAGAAACGCAAGTAATGCATATTCCCATTCGTTTCCTAGTAAAAAATTAATGATGATAATAAGAGTAGGTGAAGAGAAGAGCAGTCAGCCTCCAGGAAGACTTGGCCATTTTGTGGTGCATCAGGTGGCTGCTGGAGTTCAAGTTAAACAATTCTAGGTTGTGAGGACTGAAGAAGTCGAGGGAAGACCGGCCACAGAGTACAGGCAGTGCGGAGTAGAGACAGGGTAGTACCTGCAATCTTAAGGGTCTTGGGAGTAAATATATCACCAAGTATTTCACTGGAGTTAATGGACACATTACAGAACTGGAGCATAAAAATCCTTCCTGGGTTTTCCTTTCAACATAAGCTAGGAGACATTGAGTACGAGGGCCCAGCATGGAGCCCCCACCTGGCCAAACACGGGAAGAAACTAGAAAGAGGCCCAAAGGTTTGCAGCTATAGTAGTCCCAGATGTGAGAGGATTGTGGTATGAGGAGTGTTTGAAGGAACTGACTCTGATGATCTTGCCAAAGAGGAGAAATAGAGGAGACATGATTATGACATCCAAAATATTCAGGGTTTTTGATAAGGTAGAGAGTAGTTGACTGTACTACGAGGACCAGGGACCAAGACACAGGTGGAAGCTGAAGACTTGTACGAGACACAGAGATGTCTTAAAGCATTTCTTTAGTCTTAGGGTGGTTGAAAAGTCGCAGACCAGACCTACAGGTTGACGGCCTGATCAGTCAGGTTGTTGGTGTTAGCCACGCGCGGAATGTACGCATTAAAGCGTGGCTAATTAAGAATCAGCTTGAACTAAAGTTCCTTCTTGAAGTCAACCAGGGATCCGTCGCTTATTTCCCCTTATGTGTGAAGAGAAGCTGTTGAAGAGTCTTGGTACCTTTACACTTATTGACTAGTATATTAGTGTACTCATTACACCACTGATTTTCACTGGGGGTATTTTGCATCATCCGTGGAGCCTCTTGATAACATTGAGAGCGATTTTGGTGTGTAAATTTATGACTAATCACGCGAAAAATTTGATGTACATTTATCGCTTACGTTCCGAGGAGTACAGATCAAGGGACTTTGTTCTTGACTGAATTTATGCGAGCAGTGTTCTCTGTGTATTCCTCCCACACCTTTCATTTTGCCTGCCTTAGAATAGGCTGTTAACGTACAGCAATATTTCTGTCTAGAGAGAAAAGGTGATTTCTGGAGACTCCTCACTGCCTTGGCATCTCTTGAAGTTTCTAATTATTCACCCTATAATTCTCCTTGCAGTTGTGATTAGACTTAACCTTAAATGTGAGAGCTTTTGGCATTGTCACTCCCAAGTCCCTCGCATTAATTTTTCGCTGTATCCAGAAGTGAGTTTTATATTTCGTTCCAGTTTTTATTTCCTAAAGTTTTTCCACAGCATCGTACCAGATGTTTGTTCCTTCCTATTGACCATTAAGTTGTTTTCTGTGGTCTTCTGGATGACCTTGTTTATATCAGATGGGAGATCTTGCTGTGTCCTCCGTGGATGTTTCTCTTATACAAACTCGAATATAGATTTATACAAATGCAGAGGGAGGCTGAACCAGGGGCTGGGGTAGGGGCTGGACCAGATTCTGAGGAATTGACAGCACCAGGTTCTGAGGTAGGGGCAGCACCTGGTTTTGAGGTAGGGGCAGCACCTGGTTCTGAGGTAGGGGCAGCACCTGGTTCTGAGGTAGGGGCTGGACCAGATTCTGAGGAATTGGCAGCACCTGGTTCTGAGATAGGGGCTGAACCAGATTCTGAGGTAGGGACAGCACCTGGTTCTGAGGAAGGGGCTGGACCAGGTTCTGAGGTAGGGGCAGCACCTGGTTCTGAGGAAGGGGCTGGACCAGGTTCTGAGGTAGGGGCAGCACCTGGTTCTGAGGAAGGGGCTGGACCAGGTTCTGAGGTAGGGGCAGCACCTGGTTATGAGGTAGGGGCTGGACCAGATTCTGAGGAATTGGCAGCACCAGGTTCTGATGTAGGGGCTGAACCATGTTCTGAGGTAGGGGCTGGACCAGGTTCTGAGGTAGGGGCAGCACCTGGTTCTGAGGAAGGGGCTGGACCAGGTTCTGAGGTAGGGGCAGCACCTGGTTCTGAGGAAGGGGCTGGACCAGGTTCTGAGGTAGGGGCAGCACTTGTTTCTGAGGTAAGGGCTGGACCAGGTTCTGAGGTAGGGGCTGGACCAGGTTCTGAGGTAGGGCTGGACCAGGTTCTGAGGTAGGGGCTGGACCAGGTTCTGAGGTAGGGGCTGGACCAGGTTCTGAGGTAGGGGCAGCACCAGGTTCTGAGGTAGGGGCAGCACCTGGTTCTGAGGTAGGGGCTGGACCAGATTCTGAGGAATGGGCAGAACCAGGTTTTGAGGTAGGGGCTGAACCATGTTCTGAGGTAGTGGCTGGACCAGGTTCTGAGGTAGGGGCAGCACCTGGTTCTGAGGAAGGGGCTGGACCATTTTCTGAGGTAGGGGCAGCACCTGGTTCTGAGGAAGGGGCTGGACCAGGTTCTGAGGTAGGGGCTGGACCAGGTTCTGAGGTAGGGGCAGCACCTGGTTCTGAGGAAGGGGCTGGACCAGGTTCTGAGGTAGGGGCAGCACCTGGTTCTGAGGAAGGGGCTGGACCAGGTTCTGAGGTAGGGGCAGCACTTGGTTATGAGGTAAGGGCTGGACCAGGTTCTGAGGTAGGGGCTGGACCAGGTTCTGAGGTAGGGGCTGGACCAGGTTCTGAGGTAGGGGCTGGACCAGGTTCTGAGGTAGGGGCTGGACCAGGTTCTGAGGTAGGGGCTGGACCAGGTTCTGAGGTAGGGGCTGGACCAGGTTCTGAGGTAGGGGCAGCACCAGGTTCTGAGGTAGGGGCAGCACCTGGTTCTGAGGTAGGGGCTGGACCATCTTCTGAGGTAGTGGCAGCACCTTGTTCTGAGGTAGGGGCTGGACCAGGTTCTGAGGTAGGGGTAGCACCTGGTTCTGAGGTAGGGGCTGGACCAGATTCTGAGGAATTGGCAGCACCAGGTTCTGAGGTAGGGGCTGAACCATCTTCTGAGGTAGTGGCAGCACCTTGTTCTGAGGTAGGGGCTGGACCAGGTTCTGAGGTAGGGGCAGCACCTGGTTCTGAGGTAGGGGCAGCACCTGGTTCTGAGGAAGGGGCTGGATCAGGTTCTGAGGTAGGGGCAGCACTTGGTTCTGAGGTAAGGGCTGGACCAGGTTCTGAGGTAGGGGCTGGACCAGGTTCTGAGGTAGGGCTGGGCCAGGTTCTGAGGTAGGGGCTGGACCAGGTTCTGAGGTAGGGGCTGGACCAGGTTCTGAGGTAGGGATGGACCAGGTTCTGAGGTAGGGGCTGGACCAGGTTCTGAGGTAGGGCTGGACCAGGTTCTGAGGTAGGGCTGGACCAGGTTCTGAGGTAAGGCTGGACCAGGTTCTGAGGTATTGGCTGGACCAGGTTCTTAGGGGCTGGACCAGGTTCTGAGGTATTGGCTGGACCAGGTTCTTAGGGGCTGGACCAGTTTCTGAGGTATTGGTTGGACCAGTTTCTGAGGTATTGGCTGGACCAGGTTCTTAGGGGCTGGACCAGGTTCTGAGGTAGGGACTGGACTAAGTTCTGAGGTAGGCACTGGACCAGGTTCTGAGGTAGGGGCTGAACCAGGTTCTGATGTAGGGACTGGACCAGGTTCTGAGGTAGGGGCTGAACCAGGTTCTGAGGTAGGGTGGACCAGGTTTGAGGTAGGGGCTGGACCAGGTTCTGAGGCAGGGCTGGACCAGGTTCTGAAGTAGGGCTGGACCAGGTTCTGAGGTGGGGCTGGACCAGGTTCTGAGGTGGGGCTGGACCAGGTTCTGAGGTGGGGGCTGGACCAGGTTCTGAGGTGGGGGCTGGACCAGGTTCTGAGGTGGGGCTGGACCAGGTTCTGAGGTGGGGGCTGGACCAGGTTCTGAGGTGGGGCTGGACCAGGTTCTGAGGTGGGGGCTGGACCAGGTTCTGAGGTGGGGGCTGGACCAGGTTCTGAGGTGGGGGCTGGACCAGGTTCTGAGGTGGGGCTGGACCAGGTTCTGAGGTGGGGCTGGACCAGGTTCTGAGGTGGGGCTGGACCAGGTCTGAGGGGGGCTGGACCAGGTTCTGAGGTGGGGGCTGGACCAGGTTCTGAGGTGGGGGCTGGACCAGGTTCTGAGGTGGGGGCTGGACCAGGTTCTGAGGTGGGGGCTGGACCAGGTACTGAGGTGGGGGCTGGACCAGGTTCTGAGGTGGGGGCTGGACCAGGTTCTGAGGTGGGGGCTGGACCAGGTTCTGAGGTGGGGGCTGGACCAGGGACTGAGGTGGGGGCTGGACCAGGGACTGAGGTAGGGGCTGGACCAGGGACTGAGGTAGGGGCTGGACCAGGGACTGAGGTAGGGGCAGGACCAGGGACTGAGGTTAGGGGTGCCCTGTTTCACACATTTTGCAAGGTTTCTACTCTCTGATCACTGTGTTGACAGAATCAGGAACTGGTAGGTAAATATAGCAGTGTATTTGGATGCGGGTGGATGACGACCCTCAGTGCGCGAGTGTTTGCGTGTGTGTGCTCCCGGGCCCCCAATTCCTAGACTATTTTAATAGGCATTTCTAATTTACGTATTCTTGGGGTTTTTAATACCTATTCTTTAAGCTGTGTAAAACTTTCTCGCGAAATCGTAGTAACACGATTACAAACTGACCTGTAAGGTCTAGGACTCACCTGGCGTAGGTTCAAGTTTCACTCGTTCCGATTATGCATGTCTTTAGGTTCTACGTGGTTTCACTCATAGGAGGCCCCAAGTTGCTACTCCAGTAGTTGTGACCATCTTGTTTACATACCTGTAATAAATGATAACACGGGGCCTGTACGAGTAGGAGGCCCCGTGTTATCGTCTGCTACAAACATAATATATAAACAAGATGTTTACAACTACGAGGGTAGCAACTCCGGGCCTCCTACAAGTGAAATACGCTGTAGTTTCCCTTATTTTTCCTGGTTATCATAACTCAGACAGTCCATCGCTGTCTGCACTATCAATTCCTCTTAAAATTTTGTACATCATAATAATGACTTCTCTAGTTCTCTCCGCCAAAGTCGTTAGGTTCAGTTCCTTCAAACTCTGTTCATTATGTGTATTTCTCTCCCAAACTTTCCTGGTTGTAAACATTGGAACCCTCAGGAAGTTTATGAAAGTGCTTCATCATGTAGAGGCTTCACATTGGGGCCAGGTACTCGAGGGTTAACTTAACATATGTCGTATGTAACGTTCTGAAGGATTCTTTGTTAATATTTCTGAATGCTGTCTTGAACTTGGCAATTTAATATGTTCCTCGAGTTAAGCGGTTTATGTGCACCTCTAGTGATGTTTGATGTATTGTTTGCTCCAGATCCTTGTTTTTATTGTTTGCAGTTTGTCAGTTCATGTCTCTAGTTCTCCAGTTCACTTATCTTTGCATTCTTTTGATTACACTCCAGCAGCCACTTTCTGTACCACGTCTAGGTCTAATGTCTATTCTCTTGTTATTTCTCTCTAATGGCTTGATCAGCCAGTTGTGATAGGTATTTCGGCATGCGGACCAAAAGCAACAACAGTCAAGTTGATCAGGCAGTCATCAAGGATGTGTGGCCTCAGGCCAGCCTGTCAGGATAGAACAACCCTTGAAATCAGTCACAAGTAGGTTATAGGTATGTCACGGGTAAACGTACACAAACACACAGCGAAGAGGTAAGGCCAGGAGCTATGACTCGTCGACTGCAACCACAAATAGGTGCGCGCGCGCTCACGCGCACATAGACACCCCCACACACACGTGAAGCAGTATCGTTAATAGTGCTCCCGGTATTTAGCGTCTAACAGCTGTCCTACGTTATTATTAGCGGTCATAGTACGTGAGTGAATCAGTGAACATACCTACAAGAGTGTAACAGCTTTCTAGAGTGTGAATAATGTGGTAAGATTAAGAATTTTACAATTTAAATTTGAATGCGGTGATTTTACTGGAAGGTGTGTGAGGGAGGGTAGCAATCAGCTGGTCAGTGCCGGCGACAGTGTTGACACAAATAATCAAAACAATCATAGTTAATGGGTTAAGGTTGGGACATTAAATAAAAATAAATGCAAATATCTGGTTGGTTATAGCAGCATTGTAGTGATAAAGTAATAAACGAGTGATACAGTAAATAATGATAGGAAAAGAAAATTAGTCAATCCTCAGCAGTTGTTGTGACTACAGTTAGTATCATCAGATTTGTTATGACCATAACACTAAAAGAAAAAAAAGAGTGAATACCAAGTTTTTTATGTATGATAAAATCTACGGAGGGAGTTACAAACTGAAGATCATCATAGAAGCCACCACCAGGAGCCGCCATTGTTGTGCAGACGACGTCACTTGTCTGTGTGGCAGCAATTTTTGTTTGGTGTCTTAAAGTGTCCCGCCCTGCTGGTTGTATGCTATACCATCACTCTCCCTAACTGTTAGTGCCAGCAGATACATAGGAGTAACCTTAACAATATTTAGTAAGTGATTTAAAATCTTCACAAGAGTTGTGTAGCCTAGCGACCCCCCTCCCTTTTTCTCAAAGAAAGACAAGCTAGTAAACGTGCACGCACACACTAACACACGTGTACACCAGTAAGTATTATAATAGTAAATATTAGTATACATTAATAAGGATTAGAGTGAGAAATATTTCTATAACCTCCAAAAGAGTAGCGTAGCCTAGCGTGATAAAGTGACCCCCCCCTCCCACGTGTACACCAGTAAGTATTAGAATAGTAAATATTATATATTAATATGGAATAAGGTGTGAAATATTTCTATAATCCTCAAAAGAGTAGCGTGTTAAAGTGACCCCTCCCTTTTTTTCAAAGACTAAGACGTGCGCACGCACGCAAAGCAAGCAAGCAAGCGCACGCACGCACGCACGCACGCCACGCACGCACGCACGCGCACGCACGCACACGCACGCGCACGCACGCACACGCACGCACGCACACGCACGCACGCACGCACACGCACGCACACGCACGCACACGCACGCACACGCACGCACACGCACACACACACACACACACACACATATGTGAGGAGCTCAACATGAGATTTAAAGAAGTATTTACAGAGGAGACAGGAAGGACTCCAGGAATTCAGAATAGGGAGGTATACCAACAAGTGCTGGATGAAATACACACAACCGAGGAGGAGGTGAAGAAGCTGCTATGTGAACTCGATACCTCAAAAGCGGTGGGACCGGACAACATTTCTCCGTGGGTCCTTAGAGAGGGAGCAGAGATGTTGTGTGTGCCACTAACACAAATCTTCAACACATCCATTGAAACTGGGCAACTACCTGAGGCGTGGAAGACGGCAAATGTAGTCCCAATTTTTAAGAAAGGAGACAGACACGAGGCATTAAACTACAGACCTGTGTCACTGACGTGTATAGTATGCAAAGTCATGGAGAAGATCATCAGGAGAGTGGTGGAGCACCTAGAAAGATACAAGCTTATAAACGACAACCAGCACGGTTTCAGGGAAGGAAAATCCTGTGTCACAAACCTACTGGAGTTTTATGACAAGGTAACAGAAGTAAGACACGAGAGAGGGGTGGATAGACTGCATTTTTTGGACTGCAAGAAGGCGTTCGACACAGTTCCTCACAAGAGGTTAATGCAAAAGCTAGAGGATCAGGCACACGTAACAGGAAAAGCACTGCAATGAATCAGAGAATATCTGACAGGGAGGCAACAACGAGTCATGGTACGTGACGAGTGGAGTTCCACAAGGGTCAGTCCTAGGACCTGTACTGTTTTTGGTATATGTGAATGACATAACGGAAGGGATAGACTCAGAAGTGTCCCTGTTTGCAGATGATGTGAAGTTAATGAGAAGAATCAAATCAGTCGAGGATCAGGCAGGACTACAAAGAGACCTGGACAGGCTACAAGACTGGTCCAGTAACTGGCTCCTTGAATTTAACCCTGCCAAATGTAAAGTCATGAATATCGGGGAAGGGCAAAGAAGACCCCAGACAGAGTATAGTCTAGGTGGCCAAAGACTGCAAACCTCACTCAAAGAAAAAGATCTTGGGGTGAGTATAATACCGAGCACATCTCCTGAGGCACACATCAATCAGATAACTGCTGCAGCATACGGGCGGCTGGCAAACCTAAGAATAGCGTTCCAATACCTCACTAAGGAGTCATTCACAACATTGTACACCGTGTACGTCAGGCTTATACTGGAGTATGCAGCACCAGTATGGAACCCTCACCTAGTCAAACACGTCACGAAATTGGAGAAAGTGCAAAAATTTGCAACACGTTTAGTCCCGGAACTGAGAGGTATGTCTTTTGAGGAGAGGTTAAGGGAACTCAACCTGATGACACTAGAGGACAGGAGGGACAGGGAAGACATAACAACGTATAAAATACTGAGAGGAATTGACAAGGTGGACAGGGCTCGAATGTTTCAAAGATGGGATACAGGAACAAGGGGCCACAATTGGAAGCTGAAAACCCAGATGAGTCATAGGGATGTTAGGAAGTATTTCTTTAGCCTTAGAGTTGTCAAGTGGAATAATCTGGAGTGAAGTAGTGGAAGCAAGTTACATACATAGCTTTAAGAAGAGGTATGATAAAGCTTATGGAGCAGGGAGAGAGTGAATTAGTATCGACCAGTGAAGAGGCGGGGCCAGGAGCTATGAATCGACCCCTGCAACCACAAATATGTGAGTACAAATAGGTGAGTTACACCCTCTCTCTCTCTCTCTCTCTCTCTCTCTCTTATGGTAGGTCATTTATACTAATAGGTGGGCATTAGAAAAGCAAAACAGAAGATATGGAGAATGTAGAGAGAACTTTCATTGTGTTGATACTCCCAAGTTGCTGGGAGTGTGTGAGGTTCACTAACCAGTATTCTCTGTAATGTTGGCAATAAGATTACATCTTAATTTATATCTTGAGTCTTCTGCAGAGACTTAATTCAAATCTGTACTCTTAAGTAAGTCCTTAACAGAATGAAAGGTTCGGTAGATGGGGCAAAATGCCCACTTCGAAAAGCAGTGGGTAAAATTCCCACATTGAAAGCAGTGGGGAGAATTCCCACATACGAAGCAGTGGGTAAAATGCCCACTTCGAAAAGCAGTGGTTTCAGAGAATACACTTAGAAATAAGTAAATAATTGAAATGAATTGGAGATTTTTCAGTTTCCCTTTTTCCAGTATTTAAGGAATTACCAAACCATCCTCCCGACCCTTTCCCTCCGTCTACCTGGAGGGTGTTCGGGGGGGTTAACACCCCCGCGGCCCAGTCCTTGACCAGCCCTCCATCTAGCCGTAGTCTGTCCTAACATTTTCAAGAGAAAACGTGACAAGCGTCTTAATCCAGATAGCGCTTCTTTTGATTATAATAATAATAATTTTTCCTCCAGACGGTGATAAGCCAGGCCTGGCCCCTGGCGGGGCTCCAGTGACCTAACTAATCAGTCCTTCAGTCAGGAGGATTAGACCGGGTAAATAGATAATAATTATAATTTAATAACTTAATTATGTACACCGTACACACCCTGTGCGCAGTAGTCGAAAGATTACCGAGGTACATAATGGGTCCAGGAACTGGACCACAGAGTTTTGAAAGCTGAACAAGTTAGTGGTAATGAACTATTTACATGTTTATATCTGGTCACAATCAGTATTTATGAATTAGGTCACACAAGCTTTATTTACATGAGCGAAGTCAGGGTATTTTTGCAGAATGGTTCGTAATATACCACTGTGTGTTAAATACTTTGACATTCCTCGATCATTTCTGAGTGATTTTCTCTGAATTCATTCATTTTATCGCACTCCAGTACATAATGACTCAAGGTGTGACAGCTGTGTACCTGGCAAGGTTTACAAGTAGTTTGGTCTACATCTGCTGGTTGTGATTTAAACAGATAGTCAATTTCACACTGTTCGTATTACCGTGTCCAGTTATAGTTTTGCCTTGTTCAAACCCCACCCGTTCCGTGGTTTGTAGTGTTGTGAGAGGCACAGTGGTGCCGTGTGTGTGTTGTGAGAGGCACAGTGGTGCCGTGTGTGTGTTGTGAGAGGCACAGTGGTGCCGTGTGTGTGTTGTGAGAGGCACAGTGGTGCCGTGTGTGTGTTGTGAAGGCACAGTGGTTTGCCGTGTGTGTGTGGAGAGGCACAGTGGTGCCGTGTAGTTGTGAGAGGCACAGTGGTGCCGTGTGGGGTTGTGAAGGACAGTGTCTTTGTTCAGTGGTGCCGTGTGTGTTGTGAGAGCACAGTGGTGCCGTGTGTGTGTGTGAGAAGGGCCGTGTGGTTTGCCGTGTGGTGTTAGAAGGCACAGTGGTGCCGTGTGTTGTTGTGAAGAGGCACAGTGGTGCCGTGTGTGTTGTAGAGGCACAGTGGTGCCGTGTTGTGTTGTGAGAGGCACAGTGGTGCCGTGGTGTGTTGTGAGAGGCACAGTGTGCCGTGTGTGTTGTGAGAGGCACAGTGGTGCCGTGTGTGGTGAGAGGCACAGTGGTGCCGGTGTGTTGTGAGAGGCACAGTGGTGCCGTGTGTGTGTTTGGAGACACAGATGGTGCCGTGTGTGTTAGTGACACAGTGTGCTTGTGTTGTAGAACACAGTGTGCCGTGTGTGTTGTGAGAGGCACAGTGGTGCCGTGTGTGTGTTGTGAGAGGCACAGTGGTGCCGTGTGTGTGTTGTGAGAGGCACAGTGGTGCCGTGTGTGTTGTGAGAGGCACAGTGGTGCCGTGTGTGTGTTGTGAGAGGCACAGTGGTGCCGTGTGTGTGTTGTGAGAGGCACAGTGGTGCCGTGTGTGTGTTGTGAGAGCAATGGTGCCGTGTGTGTTGTGAGGACACAGTGGTGCCGTGTGTGTGTTGGAGAGCACAGTGGTGCCGTGTGTGTGTTAGCATGAGAGGCACAGTGGTGCCGTGTGTGTGTGTGAGAGGCACAGTGGTGCCGTGTGTGTGTGTGAGAGGCACAGTGGTGCCGTGTGTGTGAGAGGCACAGTGGTGCCGTGTGTGTGTTGTGAGAGGCACAGTGGTGCCGTGTGTGTGAGAGAGGCACAGTGGTGCCGTGTGTGTTTGTGAGAGGCACAGTGGTGCCGTGTGTGTTATGAGAGCACAGTGGTGCCGTGTGTGTTGTGAGAGGCACAGTGGTGCCGTGTGTGTGTTGTGAGAGGCACAATGGTGCCGTGTGTGTTTGTGAGAGCACAGTGGTGCCGTGTGTGTGTGGAGGCACAGTGGTGCCGTTTTTTTTTTTTTTTTTTTTTTTTTTTTTTTTTTTTTTTTTTTTTTTTTTTTTTTTTTTTTTTTTTTTTTTTTTTTTTTTTTTTTTTTTTTTTTTTTTTTTTTTTTTTTTTTTTTTTTTTTGCCGTGTGTGTTGGAGAGGCACAGTGGTGCCGTGTGTGTGTTGAGAGGCACAGTGGTGCCGTGTGTGTTTGTGAGAGGCACAGTGGTGCCGTGTGTGTGTTGTAAGAGGCACAGTGGTGCCCGTGTGTGTGTTGTGAAGGCACAGTGGTGCCGTTGTGTGTTGTGAAGGCACAGTGGTGCCGTGTGTGTATGTAGAAGGCACAGTGGTGCCGTGTGTGTTGTTGTAAGGCACAGTGGTGCCGTGTGTGTTTGTGAAGGCACAGTGGTGCCCGTGTGTGTTGTGAAGGCACAGTGGTGCCGTGTGTGTTTGTGAGAGCACAGTGGTGCCGTGTGTGTGTTGTGAGGCACAGTGGTGCCGTGTGTTTGTGAAGAGGCACAGTGGTGCCGTGTGTGTGTGTATGAGAGGCACAGTGGTGCCGTGTGTGTTGTGAGAGGCACAGTGGTGCCGTGTGTGTTGTGAGAGGCACAGTGGTGCCGTGTGTGTTGTGGGAGGCACAATGGTGCCGTGTGTGTTGTGAGAGACACAATGGTGCCGTGTGTGTTGTGAGAGACACAATGGTGCCGTGTGTGTTGTGAGAGACACAATGGTGCCGTGTGTGTTTGAGAGACACAATGGTGCCGTGTGTGTGTGAGAGACACAATGGTGCCGTGTGTGTTGTGAGAGACACAATGGTGCCGTGTGTGTTGTGAGAGACACAATGGTGCCGTGTGTGTTGAGAGACACAATGGTGCCGTGTGTGTGTTGTGAGAGACACAATGGTGCCGTGTGTGTGTTGTGAGAGACACAATGGTGCCGTGTGTGTGTTGTGAGAGAGACAATGGTGCCGTGTGTGTGTTGTGAGAGACACAATGGTGCCGTGTGTGTGTTGTGAGACACAATGGTGCCGTGTGTGTGTTGTGAGAGACACAATGGTGCCGTGTGTGTGTTGTGAGAGACACAATGGTGCCGTGTGTGTGTTGTGAGAGACACAATGGTGCCGTGTGTGTGTTGTGAGAGACACAATGGTGCCGTGTGTGTGTTGTGAGAGACACAATGGTGCCGTGTGTGTGTTGTGGAGACACAATGGTGCCGTGTGTGTTGTGAGACACAATGGTGCCGTGTGTGTGTTGTGAGAGACACAGTGGTGCCGTGTGTGTGTTGTGAGAGACACAGTGGTGCCGTGTGTGTGTTGTGAGAGACACAGTGGTGCCGTGTGTGTGTTGTGAGAGACACAGTGGTGCCGTGTGTGTGTTGTGAGAGACACAGTGGTGCCGTGTGTGTGTTGTGAGAGACACAGTGGTGCCGTGTGTGTGTTGAGAGACACAGTGGTGCCGTGTGTGTGTTGTGAGAGAGCACAGTGGTTCCGTGTGTGTGTTGAGAGACACAGTGGTGCCGTGTGTGTGTTGAGAGAGAACAGTGGTGCCGTGTGTGTGTTGTGAGAGACACAGTGGTGGCGTGTGTGTGTTGTGAGACACAGTGGTGCCGTGTGTGTTGTGAGAGACACAGTGGTGCCGTGTGTGTGTTGTGAGAGACACAGTGGTGCCGTGTGTGTGTTGTGAGAGACACAGTGGTGCCGTGTGTGTGTTGTGAGAGACACAGTGGTGCCGTGTGTGTTGTGAGAGACACAGTGGTGCCGTGTGTGTTGTGAGAGACACAATGGTGCCGTGTGTGTTGTGAGACACAATGGTGCCGTGTGTGTTGAAAGAGAGACACAATGGTGCCGTGTGTGTTGAGAGAGAGACAATGGTGCCGACTGCGACTTGTGCCTTGCAGTGAGACTGTTCTTTGTTGACAGTGGACTAGGCTGCTGTTCCTCTCTCTGCGACTTGTGCCTTGCAGCTGATTGTGGGTTATTTTTTAACTGTTTGCCAATGGCTTCAGCCTTTTCGCTTAAGTTGTGTTTTTTATAGAATTAAAGTGTGTGAAGGGACTGTGGCGTGTGCCAAATGAGTTGCAACTCTTGCCTTCTCTCTGTACCAACCATGCTAGTATGTCACTGTGGTTGTAGGGGGCCACCAACCATGCTGGTATGTCACTGTGGTTGTAGGGGGCCACCAACCATGCTGGTATGTCACTGGTTGTAGGGGCCCCCAACCACCAACCATGCTGGTATGTCACTGTGGTTGTAGGGGGCCACTAACCATGCTGGTATGTCACTGGTTGTAGGGGCCCCAACCACCAACCATGCTGGTATGTCACTGTGGTTGTAGTGGGCCACCAACCATGCTGGTATGTCACTGTGGTTGTAGGGGCCACCAACCATGCTGGTATGTCACTGTGGTTGTAGGGGCCACCAACCATGCTGGTATGTCACTGTGGCTGTAGGGGTCCCCAAGCACGCTGATGTGCTGTAAAATGTACATGTCAACCAGTTGATCAATAATCCATATGAAGACGGAAGCACGGGGGACTGATTGATCTGTATATTTCGACCCCCTTCTGGAAAGGGGATCTCAGAAGGGGGTCGAAATATACAGATCAATCAACCTCCTGTGTTTCTGCTTCCATGTGAGTTATTATTGAGCATTGACAAGTGTTCAATATACTTGTTATTCGTCAACCAATTAGTTGATAGGTTACTCAAGCCGAATTGATTATATTTACACCCCTGGTTGAAGTCAATCTCTCAGCAGCAGGCTGAGTACTCACTTATATCAGTTGAAAGCAAATTGCAGTGAGTGACTCTTGTCAAGTCATTAACATTTTGCTGCTCTAATGCACTCCGTATATATTGTAGATATTGGTGGAGGGAATATACCGGTACTCAAACCCTGCCCTTTGTGTTCGCCTTACCCCATATTTTTCAAGGTTCCTTGTGTGGGGAGTGGATTTACGGTCAGGCTCTACGGGGATTTAGTGTACCTTTGTTCGTGATAGTGACCTCTGGGAATTTTTTGAAGAACTTTAATACTTGGAATTTAATATAAGAAATGTAACATGTGCTGGTTATTTTAATTTCATGGTTTACATTACGTGTTCTTGTTATTGTCAAGAACACTGAGGGATCTTGCAGTTCATGGCACTCTTGAAACCTCACAGCAATGTTTTGGTTAAGCCACGAGCGCACACACTGTCATGGAAGACGTACGATAAAGCTCATGGAGTAGGGAGAGAGTGTGGACCTAGTAGTCACCAGCGAAGAAGCGGGGCCAGGAGCTATGTCTCGACCCCTGCAACCACAAATAATTTAGTGGAAATAGGGGAGTATAGTCCCTGTCCTGGCTGGTAGGAATCATACCTCTGTCTATTGGGTATTTCTGACGAGTCCATCCACCATCTATAATGGTGGATGATTTGTGCCTCTAAGTCTGATATGAGAATGATAGATAACATTGGCCAGTACTGTGCTTTGCAGAACAGAACTTTTACAATGGCAGCCTCCGATTTCACTCTGTTTACTATTACACTTTGGGTTCCGTTTGTTAGAAACTAAATATCTATCTGCCCTCCTTTCCAGTTATTTCTTTTGCACGCATTTTGTGTTATTACACCATGGTCGCACTAGTCAAAGGTTTTTGCAAAGTCTTTCTGCATTTAGCTTGTCTTTCACTGCGTCCAAGACCATGTAATGGCCAAGCAGTTGCAAGAGGCAGGTGCGACCTGCTTTAAACCCATGTTGCCCTGGGTTGTGCGGCTGTGAAGATTCCACATGTTAAACAATCTTGCTTCTTAAGACGTTCAAAGATTTTGAAAATGTGGAACGAGAGCGCTATCGGTCTGTAGTTTTCCCGATTGCATTACTCCCACATTTGTGGAGTGGGTTATGTCGGTGGTTTTGAAGGACTGGGGGATGTTCCCCATGTCCAGGATCCTCAGATCTTTTTGAATTTCGCTCTTTTCTTTCATCTGTGTATGACCCTCCTGTAATTAAACGTGTTGATAAACTTGGATTTTGTATATGTGTAGAAATGTTTGTAGTCTGTAGCAGTATCCTGGACAGCTGTTTGTTTACCTTGTGCTTCTTCCGTCTGATATGACAGCTTAAGTTTACCTTGTGCTTCTTCCGTCTGATATGACAGCTTAAGTTTACCTTGTGCTTCTTCCGTCTGATATGACAGCTTAAGTTTTTGTTCTGTCCGTATTCTCTGGAGCTGGACAGGCACCTAAAGTCAGTACCTGACCAGCCGGGCTGTGCTTCCTATGTCGGTTTGCGTGTGGCCAGAAGTAACAGCCTGGTTGATCAGGCCCTGATCAACCGGGAAGCCTGGTCAGGGTTTAGGGTGCTCAGCAGCAACAGCCTGGCCGACCTGGCTAGCACCAGACGAGTCTGGCCCATGGCCGGGATCTGGGAGTAGTAAGACTTTCGAAACTCATCAAAGGCATATCAAAGGTAAGGTATGACAGTTAACCAGGATGTGTCTTATGTGTCTCAGTTCTCTAATTGTTGAAGTTTACTGAAGTTCCCTTCTCGTGTACTATTTCTGAAGTTCTTCACCTCCGTTCATGTTAGTTTGAACTTCTGTGATGTGATCAGAGTATATTTTTTGTGGGTATAAATATAATTAGTTCATCGTTGTTAGTGAAGATCAAATCCAGTGTAAAGCATACCACGGTCAGTGTCATAAAACTCCAGACCTACGCGCTAGCCACTGGGCCAGCTGGCTAGCGCGTTGGTCTGGAGTTTTATGACCCTCTGACCGCGGGTTCTAGTCGCACCCGTGGTATACTTTGCAATCGTGTCATTACGATTTCGTGTGTAAAATCCAGTGCATTTTCATTGTTTTCGGGTTGTGTAATGTGTTGGCCCAGAACAAAGTTTTCACGAAGCGCCATTAGCTGTCTGGTGTGAATGTGTCGAACTATCGCGCTTCCAGGTTCTATTTGTAGTCCAAGGCTGTGATTTGCATCTCTTCCAGGTGCTATTTGTAGTCCAAGGCTGTGATTTGCATCTCTTCCAGGTGCTATTTGTAGTCCAAGGCTGTGATTTGCATCTCTTCCATTTTCAGTTTGAGAGATTGAAATCTCCTCGTAGGATATCTGATGTAGGATTCTCAAGGTTTAAAGGCAGCCTTACCTTTGATATATCTTTGAAGAGTTTCGAGAGTTCAGCTACTCTCGGACCCCTGCCATGGGCCAGGCTCGTTGCTGCTGGAGGCCCGCTGCCCCACATATCCATCACAGCCTGGTTGATCTGGCACCTGGTGAAGATACTTGTCCAGTTTCCTCTTGAAGGCTTCTACACTGGTTCCAGCGATGTTTCGGATATCTTCTGGTAAGAAGTCTGGGACCCCGGATGTTGATACAGTGTTCCCTTATTGTCACCACCGCACCCCTGCTCCTCACTGGGTTTATTTTACACTTTCTCCCATATCTCTCACTCCAGTATGTTATGACAGTGTGCAGATTTGAAACCAGACCCTCGAGTACTTTACAGGTATATATTATCATGTATCTCTCTCTCCTCCGCTCCAATGAGTACATATTCAAGACTTGAAGGCGTGTTATTTAGATGTTTTACTGGCTCAATGTGAGCCGTAAACGATCTCTGTATTTGTTCCAGCTCTGATATTTCTCCTGCTTTAAACGGGACCGTCAGCACTGAGCAGTATTCTAAGTGAGTTGATAATTAAGATAAAAGTTAGGTATCTTTATTCCGAAACGTTTCGTCTACACAGTAGGCTTCTTCAGTCGAGTACAGAGGAGACAACAGAAGAAATAGAAATGTAAAGACGATGTCATCAGTCTATCACCCTTGAAGACGTAGTATTAAGGTGGTCAGTCCCTCAGCCTGGAGAAATGTTTTGTTCCATAGTCTGGAACAATGTGAAGCTGTAGCAACAGTATGGAGACTTGTATCCTGTCAGAAGTGAGTCGTCTATCACCCTTGTATACTGTCAGAAGTGAGTCGTCTATCACCCTTGTATACTGTCAGAAGTGAGGCGTCTATCATCCTTGTATACTGTCAGAAGTGAGGCGTCTATCATCCTTGTATACTGTAAGAAGTGAGGCGTCTATCATCCTTGTATACTGTCAGAAGTGAGGCGTCTATCATCCTTGTATACTGTCAGAAGTGAGGCGTCTATCATCCTTGTATACTGTCAGAGGTGAGGCGTCTATCATCCTTGTATACTGTCAGAGGTGAAGTATCTATCACCCTTGTATACTGTCAGAAGTGAGGCGTCTGTCATCCTTGTATACTGTCAAAAGTGAGGCGTCTATCATCCTTGTATACTGTCAGAAGTGAGGCGTCTATCATCCTTGTATACTGTCAGGAGTGAGGCGTCTGTCATCCTTGTATACTGTCAGAAGTGAGGCGTCTGTCATCCTTGTATACTGTCAGAAGTGAGGCGTCTGTCATCCTTGTATACTGTCAGAAGTGAGGCGTCTGTCATCCTTGTATACTGTCAGAAGTGAGGCGTCTATCATCCTTGTATACTGTCAGAAGTGAGGCGTCTGTAATCCTTGTATACTGTCAGAAGTGAGGCGTCTGTAATCCTTGTATACTGTCAGAAGTGAGGCGTCTGTCATCCTTGTATACTGTCAGAGGGGAGGCGTGTATCATCCTTGTATACTGTCAGAAGTGAGGCGTCTATCATCCTTGTATACTGTCAGAAGTGAGGCGTCTATCATCCTTGTATACTGTCAGGGGTGAAGTATCTATCACCCTTGTATACTGTCAGAAGTGAGGCGTCTGTCATCCTTGTATACTGTCAGAAGTGAGGCGTCTATCATCCTTGTATACTGTCAGAGGTGAGGCGTCTGTCATCCTTGTAACTGTCAGAAGTGAGGCGTCTATCATCCTTGTATACTGTCAGAAGTGAGGCGTCTATCATCCTTGTATACTGTCAGAGGTGAGGCGTCTGTCATCCTTGTAACTGTCAGAAGTGAGGCGTCTATCATCCTTGTATACTGTCAGAAGTGAGGCGTCTATCATCCTTGTATACTGTCAGAAGTGAGGCGTCTATCATCCTTGTATACTGTCAGAGGTGAGGCGTCTATCATCCTTGTATACTGTCAGAGGTGAGGCGTCTATCATCCTTGTATACTGTCAGAGGTGAGGCGTCTATCATCCTTGTATACTGTCAGAGGTGAGGCGTCTATCATCCTTGTATACTGTCAGAAGTGAGGCGTCTATCATCCTTGTATACTGTCAGAAGTGAGGCGTCTATCATCCTTGTATACTGTCAGAGGTGAGGCGTCTATCATCCTTGTATACTGTCAGAAGTGAGGCGTCTATCATCCTTGTATACTGTCAGAGGTGAGGCGTCTATCATCCTTGTATACTGTCAGAAGTGAGGCGTCTATCATCCTTGTATACTGTCAGAAGTGAGGTGTCTATCATCCTTGTATACTGTCAGAGGTGAGGCGTCTATCATCCTTGTATACTGTCAGAGGTGAGGCGTCTATCATCCTTGTATACTGTCAGAAGTGAGGCGTCTATCATCCTTGTATACTGTCAGAGGTGAGGCGTCTATCATCCTTGTATACTGTCAGAGGTGAGGCGTCTATCATCCTTGTATACTGTCAGAAGTGAGGCGTCTATCATCCTTATCTACTCCGTCAACTCCCCAGGCGTTGCTGACGGTGTTTATGTACTAGGGTGATAACTAGGTTCTGTCCTCCTTATACTTATACGTCCATGGGTGTGGACGGTTGTTCTATGGGTGTGGAGAGTATGAGGGTGGGAGAGTATTGGATGGGTGTGGGAGAGTATTGGATGGGTGTGGGAGAGTATTGGATGGGTGTGGGAGAGTATTGGATGGGTGTGGGAGAGTATTGGATGGGTGTGGGAGAGTATTGGATGGGTGTGGGAGAGTACTGGATGGGTGTGGGAGATGTGTGGGAGAACAAATCATTTGTGGTGTTTAGTAACTGTATGCAAATGAGCAACAGTCACATATATCTGTATTACCTCCACTAAAAAGCAGGGAGCGACGAGCACCCTAAGAGAGACCTAGATGAGTGTCAGAGGTCCCCGACTCTTCATCGCCCTCCCTCCGTGCTTAAGGGGAATTACCAGTAAACCTCTAGTTGCCTTCAAGAAGAAACTGGACAAGTTCCTCAAATCAGTTCTTAACCAGCCGGGTTGTGGTTCGTACGTTGGGATGCATGCTGCCAGCAGTAACAGCCTGGTTTATTAGACCCTGATCCACCAGAAGGCCTGGTCTGAGACCAGGATGGTTAAGGCTCTGTATTTTGGTGGATGGTTAAGGCCTCGTACATTTAAAAATAAGTATTTTGAGGAATTTTTTGGGTTGAAATAATTTGAGTATGTGGATGGTTGAATTTACATGTAACATCACTTTTACTAGCTGTCTGTATTTGCAAAATGTCCCCTCCCCCAGGCATGGCTGTGGTTGACGGTGTTTGGATTCCAGACTGTTTGGTTGGCACTGTTGGTTAGTCTACTGGTTGCGTGTGTGCGTTTGATTTTTACCATTGTTTTTCTCTGATTTCTTTTGATTTATTTAATGGTTCGCCTCGTGTTCTCTTACGACCTGGGATGTGTTCGATTTTTAGCTAAGGGAGTTGATGTGACCTCCGTCTGTCTGTGTTCTAAACACTGACTGTTTTCTGTGTGCTCTTTACTGTCTAAACACTTGTCGTTTTCTGTATCTTCAGTCAGTCCTGTACTGTTTGTATTTAGTTGTGTTTGCTAGTGTGTGTTCTGTTTGGTATGGTGTTTGTATGCCTATTCCCAGGAGCTCTGGTGTGTTCTCCTCGTTGTTCAATGTACAGTGTGGGTCACTAACCTCTCGTCCATGTATCCTGTATGTTTCTGACGTCTGCTCTCTCTCTCTCTCTCTCTCTCTCTCTCTCGTCTCGCTCTCGCTCGCTCTGCCTCGCTCTCGCTCTCGCTCTCGCTCTCGCTCTCTCTCTCTAGAGATCTCTCTCTCTCGAGCGAAACGTTGCCATAATAAAGCGTCACATTAGTTGCACCTGTGTTCTTGTACCTAGCACCTTTGTCTTCACACCTGTGTTAGGCAAGACAAAAATGCTTCCCTAGTTTGGCTATGTTTTGAAAAGACAGCCAGTGTCTTTCTTGAATTGTGTTATATCTGTGTTGATCTGTGGCCTGCTAGCAGCACCAGCCTGGTTGACCAGTTAAGTCTGACCGGACTGTGAGGGTAGGAGAAGTCTTGAAACAGGTCACAGGTAAGTCACAGGTGTGATGGAAAACCTCGCTTTGTGTGTGTGTGTGTGTGTGTGTGTGTGTGTGTGTGTGTGTGTGTGTGTGTGTGTACACATATTTTGGGCAGTTATGGCCCCCACAGATATCGATTTGTAATTAACAGTGTCTTAACGAGGCTGTCTTCTTCACGAGCAACTCTCTCTCTCTTATATATCCTTGCTACTGTTCCTGCTACTGCTACTGTTCCTGCTGCTCCCTAATATCTCTTGCCCTTACGTGTTCTTTATGTTCTTTTGAGGGCATCAGCAGTGACTGCTATGACAGGTGTGTCACAACAGCAAGAATAGCGGCAGCAGCAGCATTGAAAATAGCAACTGCAATAGCAACAGTGGTAGAAACAGCATCAGCAGCAGTTGTAGCAATATTAGTAATACTTGTAGTATCAGCAGGAACAAAAGTAGTAACAGCAGCAGTAGCTGTAGCAGTATTAGAAGTAATTGTAGTAACAGCAGCAGCAGTAGTAGAAGCAGTAACAGCAACAGTAGCAATAGAAGCAGCAATAGAAGCAGCAACAGTAGTAACACCAGCAGTAGCTGTAGCAGTATTAGAAGTAATTGTAGTAACAGCAACAGAAGTAATAGAAGCAGCAACAGTAGTAACAGCAGCAGTAGTAGAAGCAGCAACAGTAGCAATAGAAGCATCAACAGTAGTAACAGAAGCAGTAGTAGAATCAGCAACAGTAGGAACAGCAGCAGCAGCTGGAGCAGCCACCACCTTCCATCAGAGTATATACAGACTTCAGTATAACAATAACAACACCTTGAGACACAAACGAAGGTGTTTCTGGAGAGGCTCAAGACGGTGCAGCTTGACACATGACTCGCTGACTTACACTACAAATATTGATTCATCCTCATTGTCAGCCTATACCTGTGACAGGTTTCCAGAGTTATCATACCTCCCAGACCAGGCCCCTCTCTTGATTTGCTTGTTCTACCAGGCTGTTGCTGCAGTTATTGCCTTGAACCTCTGTAATGTTCTCAATTACGTGTAACGTATGTAAATCCCTGTGTACTGCAGTCTGCTTGTGATTGGTTCTTTGGGGGTCACCGCTCCCTTCATCCCCCCCCCCTCTCCGTGGCTCAGTCCGAGGTCACTTGTTCTCTCTAGGCTAGAATACTGCTGTACATTAACATCCCCATTCAAGGCAGGTGAAATTGCAGATCTAGAGAATGTACAGAGAACCTTTATTGCACGTATAAGTTCCATCAAACACCTTAACTACTGGGAACGCCTGGAAGCACTCGACTTGTACTCACTGGAGCGCAGGCGAGAGAGATACATTATAATCTGCACTTGGAAAATCGTAGAAGGAATGGTCCCAAATCTGCACACAGAAATCACTCCCTACGAAAGTAAAAGACTTGGCAGGCGGTGCAAAATACCCCCAATGAAAAGTAGGGGCGTCATTGGTACACTAAGAGAAAACACTAAGTGTCCGGGGCCCAAGACTGTTCAACAACCTCTCACCAGGCATAAGGGGAATTACCAATAGACCCCTGGTTGTCTTCAAGAGGGAACTGAGCAGATACTTAAAGTCGGTGCCGGATCAGCCTGGCTGTGGTTCGTACGATGGACTACGTGCGACCAGCAGTAACAGCCTGGTTGATCAGGGGGCGTTGATCCCCGGAATACCCTCCAGGTAGGTAGCTCTGTCTGTCTAGCCGATCAGCAACTGACTTGAGGTTTACCTTGACCAGCTGCTGATCACTGGGGCTGTTGTGCCTACCTTGGACTGTTTGCTGCCAGCGCTCATAGCCTGATTGATCACACTCGACAACAGATCTAGCCCTTATCAAAGACGTTTTTTGAGGAGGAAAAAACGTCCCAGTGAGAGAGAGAGAGAGAGAGAAGCAGCGATAATTAGGATAAAAGGGAGAGGGAAGGATAAGGAAGAGAGGGGATATTACGATCTTGATGTGTTGAGGGAAGGAATAGGGAAGGTGGTAGGTCAGGCGAGGGGAGAGAGTGAGGGGAAGAGTCGTGGTCTCTATCTTATCGAGAAAGAGAGAGAGAGAGAGAGTAGGATGAGGAAGAGGAGGAGTATGCATATTACGGAGAAGAGAAAGATGGGAGGGAGAGAGAGGGAGGGGAATAAATGAGAGGGAAAAGTGGTTGCGTCTTAGAGGGGAAGGTCGCGAGGGAAGAGGGATTATACCTCCTCCTCTTCCTCCTCGTCTGGGAAGGGGATTACAAATTATAGCAGAAGAGGGGGATTTCCTGGCCTTGTTAGGCAGGATTACATGTCCACTCCTGACCGGATTTGTGTCTGCTGGGGAGTGGCTGTAGGATCTGTCTGGGTTGTAGGATCAGTGTGTATGTCTGGGTTGTAGGATCAGTGTGTATGTCAGGGTTGTAGGATCAGTGTGAATGTCTGGGTTGTAGGATCATTTTGTATGTCTGGGTTGTAGGATCAGTGTGTATGTCTGGGTTGTAGGATCAGTGTGAATGTCTGGGTTGTAGGATCAGTGTGTATGTATGAGTTGTAGGATCAGTGAATGTCGGAGGGATCAGTGTGTATGTCTGGGTTGTAGGATCAGTGTGAATGTCTGGGTTGTAGGATCAGTGTGTATGTCTGAGTTGTAGGATCAGTGTGAATGTCTGGGTTGTAGGATCAGTGTGAATGTCTGGGTTGTAGGATCAGTGTGAATGTCTGGGTTGTAGGATCAGTGTGAATGTCTGGGTTGTAGGATCAGTGTGAATGTCTGGGTTGTAGGATCAGTGTGATGTCTGGGTTGTAGGATCAGTGTGTATGTCTGGGTTGTAGGATCAGTGTGTATGTCTGGATTGTAGGATCTGTCGGGGTTGTAGGATCAGTGTGTATATGGGGTTGTAGGATCTGTAGAATTTAACAGTGAAACACTGACTTGGTAAAGCTCTTATGGGCGAAACGTCGTCACTTTTAAAAGCTTATTCTACAACCAGTGTATTTCTCCGCAGGAAATATTATTGTAACGAGAAATAAGGGAAGTGTAGGACGGTCCCAGTGAAGAGCAGGGGCACCTTGGCCACTAGCAGGGGCACCTTGGCCACTAGTAGGGGCACCGTGGGCACACAAGCAGTGGCACCGTGGGCACACAAGCAGGGCACCTGGGTACATAGAGGCATGGCAATAGAGGCACCGTGGGCACAATAGCAGGGGCACCGTGGGCACAATAGCGGGCACCGTGAGCATACAGCAGGGCACCGTGGGCCATAGCAGGGCACCGTGGGCAATCAGCAGGGCACCGTGGGCAACAGAGCAGGGCACCGTGGGCAATAGCAGGGCACCGTGGGCACAGTAGCAGGGCACCGTGGGCACAGTACAGGGCACCGTGGGCTACAGTAGCAGGGGCACCGTGGGCACAGTAGCAGGGGCACCGTGGGCACAGTAGCAGGGCACCGTGGGCACAGTAGCAGGGCACCGTGGGCACAGTAGCAGGGGCACCGTGGGCACAGTAGCAGGGGCACCGTGGGCACAGTGCGGGGACGTGGCACAGCAGGGGCACCGTGGGCACACTAGCAGGGGCACCGTGGGCACAATAGCAGGGGCACCGTGGGCACAATAGCAGGGGCACCGTGGGCACAGTAGCAGGGGCACCGTGGGCACAG
Source organism: Cherax destructor (assembly GCA_009830355.1). NCBI lineage: Eukaryota > Metazoa > Arthropoda > Malacostraca > Decapoda > Parastacidae > Cherax > Cherax destructor. Next base: position 7,414 of record WNWK01013037.1, on the reverse strand, counting down.
TAGCAGGGGCACCGTGGGCACAGTAGCAGGGGCACCGTGGGCACAGTAGCAGGGCACCGTGGGCACAGTAGCAGGGGCACCGTGGGCACAGTAGCAGGGGCACCGTGGGCACAGTAGCAGGGGCACCGTGGGCACAGTAGCAGGGGCACCGTGGGCACAGTAGCAGGGGCACCGTGGGCACAGTAGCAGGGCACCGTGGGCACAGTAGCAGGGCACCGTGGGCACAGTAGAGGGCACCGTGGCACGTAGCAGGGCACCGTGGGCACAGTAGCAGGGCACCGTGGGCACAGTAGCAGGGCACCGTGGGCACAGTAGCAGGGACACCGTGGGCACAGTAGCAGGGCACCGTGGGCACAGTAGCAGGGCACCGTGGGCACAGTAGCAGGGACACCGTGGGCACAGTAGCAGGGACACCGTGGGCACAGTAGCAGGGACACCGTGGGCACAGTAGCAGGGACACCGTGGGCACAGTAGCAGGGACACCGTGGGCACAGTAGCAGGGACACCGTGGGCACAGTAGCAGGGACACCGTGGGCACAGTAGCAGGGACACCGTGGGCACAGTAGCAGGGACACCGTGGGCACAGTAGCAGGGACACCGTGGGCACAGTAGCAGGGACACCGTGGGCACAGTAGCAGGGACACCGTGGGCACAGTAGCAGGGACACCGTGGGCACAGTAGCAGGGACACCGTGGGCACAGTAGCAGGGACACCGTGGGCACAGTAGCAGGACACCGTGGGCACAGTAGCAGGGACACCGTGGGCACAGTAGCAGGGACACCGTGGGCACAGTAGCAGGGACACCGTGGGCACAGTAGCAGGGACACCGTGGGCACAGTAGCAGGGACACCGTGGGCACAGTAGCAGGGACACCGTGGGCACAGTAGCAGGGACACCGTGGGCACAGTAGCAGGGACACCAGTGGGCAGGCAGGACACCGTGCACAGTAGCAGGGACACCGTGGGCACAGTAGCAGGGACACCGTGGGCACAGTAGCAGGGACACCGTGGGCACAGTAGCAGGGACACCGTGGGCACAGTAGCAGGGACACCGTGGGCACAGTAAAGCAGGGACACCGTGGGCACAGTAGCAGGGACACCGTGGGCACAGCAGCAGCAGGACACCGTGGGCACGTAGCAGGGACACCGTGGGCACAGTAGCAGGGACACCGTGGGCACAGTAGCAGGGACACCGTGGGCACAGTAGCAGGGACACCGTGGGCACAGTAGCAGGGACACCGTGGGCACAATAAGAGAGCATCGTGTCAATGTTAGTGGTCCAAGACTCTTCAGTCTGCTGCCAGCAGATATCAGAAATATTTCTGAAACAATGGTGCTGCCTGTAACAAGTGCCAGATGAACCAGGCTGTGATGGTTGTGTGGGCGCCAAGCAGCAACAACCTCGTTGGTCAGGCAGACAACATGTAGTCTGACCTCGGTTCGTAGGCTGTAAAGAGTAGAAGTACTCTCGACACTGGTCACAGGTATGTTGACATCAGGACTCAGGAGAGTCCTGTATTAAACACGTTTTGTAGTATTTTGATATCAAAGGATGAGCTCTGTATAGCAACGAAATATACGCGAGGGTCCCTTAAGTTGCCTTGTTGATGGCGTAGGGATTTTGAAATTAAAAAATTAAGAAATATGTGCAAATATATATATATATATATAGATATATATATATATATATATATATATATATATATATATATATATATATATATATATATATATATTACTTCTTCTTTCAACAAATCGACCGTTTCCCACCAAGGCGGGGCGGCCCAAAGAGAAAAACAAAAGTTTCCCCCTTTAGCTTCAGTAACGTATACGGGAGAAGGGGTTACTAGCCCCTTGCTCCCGGCATTTTAGTCGACTCTTACAACACTCATGGCTTACGGAGGAAGAATTCTGTTCCACTTCCCCATGGAGATAAGAGGAAATAAGAACAAGAACTAGTAAGAAAATAGAAGAAAACCCAGAGAGGGGTGTATATATATGCTTGTACATGAATGTGTAGTGTGACATAAGTGTAAGTAGAAGTAGCAAGACATACCTGAAATCTTGCATGTTTATGAGACAGAAAAAAAAACACCAGCAATCCTACCATTATGTAAAACAATTACAGGCATTCGTTTTACACTCACTTGGCAGGACGGTAGTACCTCCCTGGGCAGTTGCTGTCTACTAACCTACTACCTATATATATATATATATATATATATATATATATATATATATATATATATATATATATATATATAAATAATATCCAGTTTGAAGCATTTTCTGACATATTGTACCTCTGTTTTTTTTTTTTTAATTATCACACTTTTAATCGACTCTGCATCTACAATTTAATTTTCTTGTATCGAACCTGTTAACCTTCCATGCTTCAGGCACGGCTTTGTCGCTACCTCACGGGTATAAAAAATATATATACGATGATCTTATTGTTTCCAGTGAGCGATTCACCTTAATACGTCAAGAAGTTTGGAGAGACTGAGAGTGAGGATTGTTTTGTTGTGTCTGTGTCAGAGGTTGTTGTTATTATTGTGTGTGCAGTGAAGACGAGGTTAGGGAGCCTTCTTGACAGTGAAGGTTGTAGCACCTGGTCAGTGAAGTCTTCGCAACAGTGAAGGTTGTAGCCCCTGGTCAGTGAAGTCTTCACAACAGTGAAGGTTGTAGCACCTGGTCAGTGAAGTCTTCACAACAGTGAAGGTTGTAGCACCTGGTCAGTGGAGTCTTCACAACAGTGAAGGTTGTAGCACCTGGTCAGTGAAGTCTTCACAACAGTGAAGGTTGTAGCCCCTGGTCAGTGAAGTCTTCGCAACAGTGAAGGTTGTAGCCCCTGGTCAGTGAAGTCTTCACAACAGTGAAGGTTATAGCCCCTGGTCAGTGAAGTCTTCAACAGTGAAGGTTGTAGCCCCTGGTCAGTGAATTCCCAGCGACGCGTTAGGTCCCTGAGGGACACTGTGCTCGGAAGATTTCATAACAGTTTTGACCAAGTTTTTCCCTAAAGCCTGAGTGATGGTGGGGTCAGATATGTGGGGTCCCCCCTCTCTTGGTGGTGGTGGGGTCAGAGATGTGGTCCCCTCTCTCTTGTTGGTGGTGGTGGGGTCAGAGATGTGGTCCCACCTCTTGTTGTTGGGGTGAGATGTGGTCCCACCTCTCTTGCTAGTTGGGGTGGTGGGGTCAGAGATGTGGTCCCACCTCTCTTACTGGTGGTGGTGGGGTCAGAGATGTTGTCTCCCCTCTCTTGCTAGTTGGGGTGGTGGGGTCAGTGATATGGTAGCACCTGTCTTGCTAGTTGGTGTGGTGGGGTCAGAGATGTGGTTCCCTCTCTCTTGCCAGTTGGGGTGGTGGGGTCAGGAATGTGGTCTCCCATGTCTTGCTAGTTGGGGTGGTGGAGTCAGAAATGTGGCCCCCCCCCTCTCTTGCTAGTTGGGATGGTGAGGTCACAGATGTGATCAGCCCCTCTTTCTGGTTTTCCTGGTGGTAGTAAAGCCATCTGTCCGTACACTGTTCCAAACCCAGACACTTGAATCTCCATATTCATCAGAAATTACAGCAAAAAATATGCCCTAAGTACCCTATGAAGATGTAGTCTGGATACAGGAGTCGTTCATTCCACAGGCATTAAAAAATCACTCTACAAAGGTGCTAGCAAAGGAAGTCGCAAAAAAAAATATGGAGACCGGTAGCACTGATGTCAGACTTCATCAAAATCTTTGAGAGCTTTCAGAAGCTGGATTACAAATAACATGGATTCCCGACACTTACACGGCACTGAAAGACAAAATACAGATGTGGTATACACAGATTTTGCTAAAGTTATCCAGGTTTTTTTTTAGGTAAAGCACAATACTGTAATAGATAAAATCTCAGGAGCGAATTCAGATGAACAGTCTCACAAATGAAATGTTATGACTGTAGTAGTGGAAAATAGCCCTGACCTTGTATTCCCACTGAGACGTCGCCCAGGAACATAATACCAGAAAAACAGCAAGCTCAGACGACAGTCATTTGAAGGTTAGACCTGCATTCATGTTGGTCGTGAACAGCAAAACACAACCAGTCATGGGGGTGGACACTACAAAATCAAGTTCATCAATAAAAACATTTAACTGGGTCAGATACATCATGACCTTGCTGAAACATTCTGGGAAGATGTGACTGACATGGATGTGAACCAGTGTCTCGAGAGAATGTGATCCAAACACGTACCATTAATTAACAGAAAAGAAGGGAGATTCAGGTTAGAGAGAGCGAGAGGCACTCTGGCGAAGACGAAGAATTGCAGAACCTCTCAGAGAGACTGACAAGAACGGAAACAAACACAGCTTAGAGAAATGGAAAATATTGAGCTTAGATTGAAGGCAGTCGCTCAGAGCTTGAGAGAGAGACAAAAGCCATCAAGGAATTTTAAATAAATTCAAAATACTTTCTGATTTTCAAAATCCAGGGCGCAAGCCTGCTCCTAGAGCATTAAACTTGTATGGACGACAGCTAAGAAATAAATGAAATGCTGAAGCCACAGTATGACTGTGTTCAGCGAGTCATTAATCAGTCTAAAGATTAACAGTGTAAACGAGGTTCTCATAGACGTACACATTGCGGGTTATGGTATTGTACTGTGATAACGTTTCGCCCACCAGGGTCTTCATCAGTTGACGCAGAGAACAAGACTGGGGTACTCACTGGAGCGGAGGAGAGAGAGATACATGATAATATATACCTGGAAAGTACTTGAGGACCTTGTTCCAAATCTGCACACTGCCATAACAACATACATACTGGTTACTTAAAGAGGGTTGGAGAGAAGTCCTGAGGTGAAAGAACTACGTCGTAAAGTCACAGGTGAGGGAGGTTAGGTGATCACGGTGTCAGTAATCGGTAGATTAAACCTGCCTAAAACTTAGGAGATTATGATCGATCTTGTATTTTGATTATTGTTATTTGTTGTGGTTATTAAACAGATTATCTGCTTTGTCACATCTTACAAAGAAACATAAAACATCCTTCGGAGACAATATTAGGAATTAGAATGTGTTTGAGTGTGGTATCCACTGAGGACATAGCAAACTTCTAAGCTGATATAAACCAAGTCTTCCAGTGGGCCCAGGTAAACTCCAGGGCCACTGACAACAATTTGATGTTCAGTGGGAACAGATTTCGGCTGCTGTGCTATGGAAAGAGTTGTATGTCAGTCTACCTACCTGGAGTCTGCCTGGAGGATATTCCGGGGGTCAACGCCCCCGCGACCCGGAAAGATGATGAATTAGATACTTGTACAACATCTGGGTAGCTTTACCTTGTAGACGTTCCTCCATCCAGTGGCTTTATTAGTACAAGAACATAATATGAAGTCTGTAGAAATGTATACAGAAGAGAGTGGAAGATGAGGTAATCAGGAGCAGATGAAGAGTACCGTAGTCTTCAAGATGTATTCATCGTGGGAAAAGTTCACAGCAGAGTATGAAATAAATTGGAATCAAGCAGTAGAGCGAAGGACTGACGTGAGGGACTTGAGAGTAATTAATATCAGAAGGTTACGCGTTCAAGGTTCATAACAGCGTCATTATCAGAACCCTTAGTGGGGGCGCTGTAGGCGCGACTTGTTTAATTGTTAACTGCTGCTGGTGGTGGAGAGGGGTGGTGGTGGTGGTGGAGAGGGATGGTGGTGGTTGGACGGATGGTGGTGGTGGTGGAGAGGGATGGTGGTGGTTGGACGGATGGTGGGGGTGGGGGTTTGGGTTGTTGTTGTTTTGCTGACGCTTCTGCTGTTGCTGGTAGCCTTGCTGTTCCTGGTAGCTTTACTGCTGTAGCTGTTGCTGGTAGTTTTGCTGCTGTTCCTGGTAGTTTTGCTGCTGTTCCTGGTAGTTTTGCTGCTGTTCCTGGTAGTTTTGCTGCTGTTGCTGGTAGTTTTGCTGCTGTTCCTGGTAGTTTTGCTGCTGTTGCTGGTAGTTTTGCTGCTGTTGCTGGTAGTTTGCTGCTGTTGCTGGTAGTTTGCTGCTGTTGATGGTAGTTTTGCTGCTGTTGCTGGTAGTTTGCTGCTGTTGCTGGTAGTTTGCTGCTGTTGCTGGTAGTTTGCTGCTGTTCCTGAGTTTGCTGCTGTTGCTGGTAGTTTGCTGCTGTTGCTGGTAGTTTGCTGCTGTTGCTGGTAGTTTGCTGCTGTTCCTGGTAGTTTTGCTGCTGTTGCTGGTAGTTTTGCTGCTGTTGCTGGTAGTTTTGCTGCTGTTGCTGGTAGTTTTGCTGCTGTTGCTGGTAGTTTTGCTGCTGTTGCTGGTAGTTTTGCTGCTGTTGCTGGTAGTTTTGCTGCTGTTGCTGGTAGTTTTGCTGCTGTTGCTGGTAGTTTTGCTGCTGTTGCTGGTAGTTTTGCTGCTGTTGCTGGTAGTTTTGCTGCTGTTGCTGGTAGTTTTGCTGCTGTTTCTGGTAGTTTTGTTGCTGGTAGTTTTGCTGCTGTTTCTGGTAGTTTTGTTGCTGGTAGTTTTGCTGCTGTTGCTGGTAGTTTTGCTGCTGTTGCTGGTAGTTTTGCTGCTGTTCCTGAGTTTTGCTGCTGCTCCTGGTAGTTTTGCTGCTGTTCCTGGTAGTTTTGCTGCTGTTCCTGGTAGTTTTGCTGCTGTTCTTAGTAGTTTTGCTGCCACTTTCTGCCGCTGCTGCCGTGAGGGCACTGCAGACTGTGACTGGGTGTTGCATGCAAAGAGTATGTAACCTTTATTCGGAGCATGTTAACACACCCACATAGGCTCCCTCCAACCAGCGAACCATCGTTAAGGGTTTGGTGATGAGGGCCCCATCATCAAATCAACGACTTGGTTCAGCCAATTAAATGCGAGTTTAACAATGACAAAAGGTGACGTGGTTACCACTCGCAGTTTGTCATTGGAATTCCTGCATAGAGGCTGGTTGTGGAAAGTTGTCTGTCTTTTGGCTGCTGTTAGCCTAGACAACTGTGGCGTGCACTAAACACTACTCCTTTGTATATAGTGTACATAGGTGTAAATATCACTTTGTTATACTTGGTGAAGGAAAAGACAAAAGTCTTATATAATCACAATTACTTGGTGAAGGAAAAGATAAAAGTTTGGAATTAATCTAGCTGATTTTGAAGAAATACAATTTCAATACATCTTCTACTGTGTTTCTTTGCTCCAAGCTTCCTTTACACTCAGGTTAACAGGCCATTGAACCTGAGGTTGTAATGGGTAGCCTGTCCGGGAGCTGAATTTGGAGACTTAGAGCAGGAGTTGAGCCCTAGAGTTGAAGTTCGCGCAGGAGCTAGTCTTGTATCTAGATAGCTTCTATCTGGCATTGCTACGCTTTGCCAACGCTTCACAATTTTGTGTCTCATTTTTGCATTCGCTTCGCTATGGTCCCGCCTGCTATTGTGGTATTCTGCAATTTGGTTTGTT
>WNWK01013036.1:0-57037 GCA_009830355.1 Cherax destructor | reverse complement strand
AACCAAAAGTATTAACAAAAAAAAATTTTTTTTCCAAAAATATAAATTTCCATAGGTACAAAAAAGAATGAAATCAAATTTAAACAATAATATCACACTTCCTTTATTGAAGCTCCTGGTGACATCTGGAAGACTGGAGGAGGAGGGATAGTTACTATTTTTTGGGAAAGGGGAATTTCCCCTTCCATAAAGACTTAAACCCGGGCCCTTTTCGGGTTATTTCCCCTTCTTTGTTTTTAATGGCACTAGGACCAAGGAAGTCACTCCAACCTCTCCCCCCTCACCCCCCTCTACCACCATCATATCCTCCCCTCTCTACCATCATCACAACCACTATCACTCCACCCTCTAACATCATACAACCACTACCACCCTCTACCAGTATCAATACCCCCCTCTACCATCATCACAACCCTACCCCCCTCTACCAGTATCACTAACCCTCTACCAGTATCAATACCACCCTCTACCAGTATCACTACCCCCTCTCCAGTTCACTCCACCTCTCCAGTATCACTACCCCCCTCTCCTTCACTACCACCCTCACCAGTATCACTCCACCCTCACCAGTATCACTCCCCCCTCTACCAGTATCACTACCACCTCTCGTATCACTACCACCCTCACCAGTACCCACACCCTCTACCAGTATCACTACCCACCCTCACCACCATCACAATCACTACCACCCTCTCCCAAATCCTCCTCCACCCTCTACCACCATCCAATCCTACCCCCTCTCCCACTCTTACCCCCTCTCCAGTATTACTACTATACTACCACCATCACTCCCCCCTCTCCACCATCACAACAACTCCAACCTCTCCCCCAACCACTTTCATTTTTCTGCAATTTTTCTTAATTCTATGTGTTTCTCAACTTCTTTCCAAAGGGCTGGCACTAAAGCTTTCTTTGGGCCCATGGTGGCTTTTTTGCTTGCAAGCACAAAAACAAATGGAATATATCTTCTGAATCCGGGGTGTGGTCACTCCCCCCAAAAAACAATCCCCTGACTTTGTCAGAGGCAGGCTGGCTTTGTTTGGGTGGGTGAAAGGGGCCTCCATCCCCCTGAATCGAGAATAAAATCATGAACCGTGAGTCTATTTTTTGCTGAAAAAAGGCACTGAAAGGCGAAATTCATATAACACGATGCCGCTGAAACTCGGGGGTCCACTGTATACCAGAAATGTTATAAATAGTGCAAAGGTGACATTAAAACACTATCAAAGATGGCTCACACAAACCCACTACTATTATAGTATGCTCTTCACTTAGCGACGCATTCGTTTACCAATGTGGTCTTATGAACGGAAGTCCATCATTAAGTGAGGAGAGGCTGTATTAAAATTTGTGTGAAATTGGCCAAATTACCAATTTCTGATCACTTTATTGCGTAGTTGAAATAGTTGGTTGGGCGATTTCTTGTGCTTGGTTGATAAAATGGAACACATACTAGCGAAATAGCTAAGAATTTGGAAGTTGTTGTTTTTGGGGTTTATAGAGCCACTGATAGCATACGTCGTATTGAGCCCTTGGAAAAGGAACCTCGACCAAAGTGGAAGGATGTTGACTGCATATTATAGGTCCCTAATGTGCCTTGAAGCCAGCAAGAATGCGCAGGTACAGACCAGGATCTCGTCAGTCTGGAAGGTCAAATCTCTCCCCATTGAGGAGTAGTAGTGTTAAAGACTGCACCCCAAACGTGCGCAAGGCCGTGCGGAGAATAGTCCATGCAGTAGTAACGTGGGCACCACAGTATATATATATACACACACAACCGCACATATAAAAGAAAAGGAGCTTACGACGTTTCGGCCCGACTTGGACCATTTAAAAAGTCACACTAACACAGAGACAGAGGAAGGGTATTTATAGGCAGGCAGACGGGGAGGGTACAAGAGAGTGAAATGTAGGAGTAGTGGTAGTAGTGGTAAAAAAGGGTAGTAGTAAGGTAGTAGGTAGACAGTCATATGGGAAGGAGCACTGCTATGAGGCTAGCGGCCCGCAAGAGTCGAGAGGAAGAAAAGCGAAAAAATGAAGGGAAAATACAAGGCAAAAGAAAGAACAGAAAAAGGAAAACCCAAGGAGAAAAAAGGAGAAGGGGGAAGATAAGACAGGAAGGAATCAGGTTAAGTCACGGGTGTTCTGAAGTTTAGAGCATTTAACAATGTAATGAGAGAGGAAAGCATCAACAGAGACAAAGCCAGGGCTAAGATTCATACAGGGAAAGTTGTGTATAAGGGGATTCACCAGGCGGACTATGAAAGTTGACGTAGGGTAGACAGTTTTAGCAGAAGACCAATCAATGGGATGACTGTGATCTCTGACATGACAGAAAAGAGCATTATTAGTGTCGGCAAGCCTAACACTATTTTTGTGCTCCCTGAGTCTGTCAGAAAGAGATCGGCCAGTTTCTCAAGTACTGAAGAGGACAGGAGGAGCAGAAATAGAGTAGACACCAGGAGAATCTGTGGAGGTAGGGGAGGTATGAACTAGATTAGTGCGAAGAGTGTTAGTTTGGCGAAAGGTAAGTTTGATGTCTAAGGAACGGAGAGAGTTGCTGAGATTAGAGAGACCAGAGATGTAGGGAAGGCAGAGGACTGGAGGTTCTCAGGAGTAGAGGGTTTAGAGAGAAGAAAGTCCGTTTAGCACGAGAAAAGCAGAGTCTATGAAATGGGAAGGGTAGCCCAGGCGGAAAAGAATTATGAAGAGTGGAAATTTCTGCTTCAAGAAACTGAGGATCACAGATGCGGAGAGCACGGAGAAAGAGGGAGATAAGAACACTCTTCTTGACAGAGGAAGCATGATAAAGAAGTAATGAATGTACATGCCACTGTGCATAGGCTTCGGTACACGGAGAAGGCAAAACCTGTAACTGAACGGTGGACATGAACATCAAGGAAAGGAAGCAAAGAATAGATTCCCAATCAGCTTTAAACTTAATGGAAGGGCAAGATTATTAAGAGCATCAAGAAAAGGTTGGAAGAGACTTAAGTCATGAGGCCAAGAGCAAAGATGTCATCTACATAGCGGAGCCAGAGTGAAGGCGTACATCAATAGTGGGAAGAAGAACAGTCTCGAAGTATTCCATATAAAGATTAGCAAGAACAGGAGATAGAGGAGAGCCCATAGCGACACCAAAGGTTTGAGAATAATATTTACCTTGAAAGGAAAAGGAGTTAGAGTCACGCAAAGTCGGATAAGATCAAGAAAGACATCAGTAGGTATAGGGAGATGAAGTAACCTTCATTGGCCTTCTCTCGAAAATTAAGGACATCATCAGAGGGACATTAGTGAAGAGGACTCGACATCAAGACTAAGCATCTTACAGGTCGGGAGAGAAGCGAACACGTCGATGAAGTCTTGAGAGTGACGAAGGTGGGCAGGAGAAAAAGTACCAAGAAAAGGAGTGAGGGTTTTGGCTACCAGGACGCAAGAGAATAAGAGACAGAACCTCTAGAAGATATGATGGGACGTAGAGGAATATCAGGTTGTGAGTTTTGGGAAGGCCATAGAAATAGGGCAGAGAGGACAGATGACACACGATGAACAAGGTTAAAGTCAGAAGGGCAGAGGTCGGAGAGAGTCTTAAGTTTCTTGTTGAAAGTTCTCTTGATACGATCAAGAGGGTTGGAAACGAGAGGAGTGTAAGGTACGTGAGTCAGAGAGCAAGACATCGGCTTTATGGAGGTAATCCTCAGTCACGGTTGTGCCTTTTTGTTATTTATATATAATATATTATATATATATAATAATATATATACAGTGGTACCTCGACTTACGTTGTTATCACCTTACGTTATATTCGATATCCGTTACCTACGTAAGAAATTTGAATGCGACATCCGTTGATTGATTCGTCTTCGCCTTCTGCCGGACCTGTCGCTTGGAGCCCAGCTGAGCGCACTCCAGGGAGCGTCAGTGTGCTATTGTTTACAGCGAGGCGACCACCCACCACACCCACGCATTCATACCAGTTATTGTCATTATTCCACTGTTTTAGTGCTTGCAACTGCTAAATAAGCTACCATGGGTCCAAGGAAAGATCCTAGTGCTAAGCCTGTGGCAAGAGGAACAGAAATATATGCGATAGAAATGAAGAAGGAGATAATAGAAAAATATGAAAGTGGAGTGCGTATCAGTGAGCTGGCCAGGCTGTATGGTAAACCTTTCTACCATCTCTACCATTGTGGATAAGAAATATTTAAGTAAAATCAAGGAAGCTGTTGTTGCAAAAGGTGCATCTGTGATCACAAAACACAGACCACAAGTGCTGGAAAATGTGGAAAGGTTGTTGTTGGTGTGGATCAACGAGAAACAGTTAGCAGGAGATACTGTTTCGGAGGGAATAATATGTGAAAAGCAAGGCAGTTGCATGATGATCTCCTTAAGAAAATGCCTGCAACGAGTGAAGTGAGCGAATTTAAAGCCAGCAGAGGCTGGTTTCAAAAATTTAAGAAGCGTACTGGCATACATAGTGTTGTGAGGCATGGTGAGGGAGCCAGTTGTGACAAAAGTGCGGCTGAAAAATATGTGCCTGAATTCCAGGAGTACCTAGAGGCTGAACAATTCCTCCCCAACAAGTGTTTAATTGTGATGAAACAGGCCTGTTTTGGAAGAAAATGCCCAACAGGACCTACATTACTCAGGAGGAAAAGGCACAGCCAGGACATAAGCCTATGAAAGACAGGCTAACTTTGATGCTTTGTGCCAATGCCAGTGGTGATTGCAAAGTGAAGCCTTTACTAGTGTATCTTTTTGAAAATCCCGAGTGTTTGGCAGATGCGGTGTCAGCAAGTCTAACTTGTGTGTGATGTGGAAGTCTAACAAAAGGCTTGGGTCACAAAGGACATTTTCTTAGATTGGTTCAATGAAGTGTTTGGCCCCAGTGTGAAGAAATATCTCGAGGAAAATAATTTGCCACTTAAGTGCCTCCTGATAATGGACAATGCTCCTTGTCATCCTCCAAACTTGGTAGAGAAAATTGTGGAGGAGTTTAAATTCATCAAAGTGAAGTTCTTGCCCCCTAATACCACTCCTCTCCTCCAGCCTATGGACCAGCAGGTCATTTCCAACTTTAAAACTCTATACCAAAGCAATGTTTCAAAAGTGCTTTGATGTGACCACTGAACATGAACATAACCCTAAGAGAATTTTGGAAAAACATTTCCATATGCTGCATTGTGTACACCTTATAGGTAAGGCTTGGGAGGGAGTGACTACCAGGACTTTGAACTCTGCCTGGAGAAAATTGTGGCCAGACTGTGTCCTAGAGAGGGATTTTGAAGGTTTGGGGCTGAGCCTCAGAACCCTGAGCCTGAGCCTGAGCCTGTTTTGGAAGAAATTGTGGAATTGGGCAAGTCTTTGGGGTTAGAGGTGAGTGGTGAGGATGTGGAACAGTTGGTGGAGGAGCACAAGGAAGAGCTAACCACTGAAGATCTGCAAGAGCTTCAACAGCAACTGGAACAAGAGAGCAGAGGTCAGGACAATGGTTCAGAGGAGGAGGTGGAGGTGGAACAAAAATGGAAGAATGTGCCTTCTTCAAGGATTAGGGAGATCTGTGCCAAATGGAGTGATGTGCAAGCATTTATGGATGAATATCACCCTAACCATGCTGTTGCAGGCCGTGCTGGCAACCTGTACAATGACACAGTGGTGTGTCATTTCAGGGATGTGTTAAAGAATCGCCAGACACAGAGCTCCCTGGACAAATTTGTTGTTAGAAAGAGGTCTAGTGACTCTCAAGCTGGTCCTAGTGGCATTCAAAGAAAAGGAAGTAACCCCAGAAAAGAACTTACCACCTGCAGTGTTAATGGAAGGGATTCCCCTTCCAAACACTAGCATACTACTCCACCTTCTCCCTCCTCCCGTCCTCCACACATCAACAACTCTTCAATAAATGTAAGTGACATGTTATTGTACAATATTTGCATGTGTATTTATGTATTCTTTATTCAATTATTTATTATTTAATGTCCAAAAGTTCTAAAAAATATTTTATTTAACTACTTTTGGAAGTCTTGGACGGATTAAATTTATTTCCATTATTTCTTATGGGGAAAATTGATTCGTGTTACGTTTGTTTGTCTTAAGAAATGCCCTCTCTGACGGATTAAAATCGTAAGTCGAGGTACCACTGTATATACAGTGGTACCTCGAGTTACGATATTTTAGTTGAGAATGCTGTTCAAGTGCTATTACCAAACAATTTATCCCCATAAGGAATAATGTAAAATAGACTAGTCCTTTTACACCCCAAAAATATACTTACAAAAGCATTTAAAAAATAAACTTACATAAAAGGGCGATTTTGGGGACCATCGTAACTCGAGGTACCACTGTATATAATAATATATATATATATATATATATATATATATATATATATATATATATATATATATATATATACAATATAATATATATATACAGTGACTGATTCGAGTCCCAAAATCCCTTATGTAAGTTTATTTTTAAATGCTTTGTAAGTATATTTTAGGGTAAGGACTAGTCTATTTTACATTATCTTATGAGGATAAATTCGTTGTAATGCACTTAAAAGCATTCCGAGCGAAAATATCGTAACTTCAGTACCACTGTATATACAGTGGACCTCGTATAACGGCCGGCTCCAAACACTACATTTATGTAAGTGTATTTTTAAGTGCCTTTGTAAGTGTATGTTTGGGGTCCAAAGACTACTCTAATTTACATTATTCCTTAAGTTAATAAATTCGTTCGTAACAGCACTTGAACAGCATTCTAGAACAATTATGGCGTTAACCGTGGGGTCCACTGTAATATATAATATATATAATATATTTATATATATATATAATATATATATATATATATATATATATATATATATATATATATATATATAATATAATATATATATATATATATAATATATATATATATATATATAATATATATATATAATATATATAATACAGTCATCCCTTGGTTTTCGCTTGTCCCAGTTTTCGCCGATTTTGGTTTTCGCTGACTTTTTTCAGGGAAAATTTGTCTTAGTTTTCACCGACCGTATGGGACCTGTCCACCAGTGCCGCGCACATACAAAGGCCGTAGGCTCGCCACCCACGCACCTCCCACGCACATTGTCACGCAGTCTAGCATTGTTTACGCTTGAGTGAACATCATCCCAGGAGTTTATACAAAACATTTATTAACAATTCATTGTTTTTGGGCCTTGATTATTGTGTATGACTACTAAATATGCTACCATGGGCCCAAAGAAAGCTCCTAGTGCCACTTCTTTGGTAAAGAAAGTAAGGAACACTGTAGAAATGAAGAAAGAAATAATAGAAAAATATGATAGTGAAAGTGAGAAACACGATGGAGTTTAAGAGTGTAGCAGGCATGCAGGGAGTGTAGCATGCATGCAGGGAGTGTAGCATGCATGCAGGGAGTGTAGCAGGTATGCAGGGAGTGTAGCAGGTATGCAGGGAGTGTAGCATGTATGCAGGGAGTGTCGCATGTATGCAGGGAGTGTCGCATGTATGCAGGGAGTGTCGCATGTATGCAGGGAGTGTCGCATGTATGCAGGGAGTGTAACAGGTATGCAGGGATTGTAGCATGTATGCAGGGAGTGTAACAGGTATGCAGGGAGTGTAGCAGGTATGCAGGGAGTGTAGCAAGTATGCAGGTAGTGTAACATGTATGCAGGGAGTGTAGCATGTATGCAGGGAGTGTAGCATGTATGCAGGGAGTGTAACAGGTATGCAGGGATTGTAGCATGTATGCAGGGAGTGTAACAGGTATGCAGGGAGTGTAGCAGGTATGCAGGGAGTGTAGCATGCATGCAGGGAGTGTAGCAGGTATGCAGGGAGTGTAGCATGTATGCAGGGAGTGTAACAGGTATGCAGGGAGTGTAGCATGTATGCAGGGAGTGTAGCAGGTATGCAGGGAGTGTAGCAGGTATGCAGGGAGTGTAACATGTATGCAGGGAGTGTAGCATGTATGCAGGGAGTGTAGCATGTATGCAGGGAGTGTAACAGGTATGCAGGGAGTGTAGCAGGTATGCAGGGAGTGTAGCATGTATGTAGGGAGTGTAGCATGTATGCAGGGAGTGTAGCAGGCACGGAGGGAGTGTAGCAGGCAGGGAGGGAGTGTAGCAGGCAGGGAGGGAGTGTAGCAGGCATGCAGGGAAGTGACCCCGGAAAAGGACTTGATACCTAGAGTCCTTATGGAGGGGGATTCCCCTTCCAAAAATTAGGGTCTCGTCCCTCTCCCCTCTCTCCCATCCAGCAACATCAGTCTTCAATAAAGGTAAGTGCCACATTCAGTTCATTCATTTGTGCATGTAAATCTATCTTTAAGGCAAAATTTTTTTTTTTTCCCAAACTTCTGGGTTTCTGGAACGGATTAATTGAATTTCCATTATTTTTTATGGGGAAAATAGTTTTGGTTTTCGGCGATTTTGGTTTTAGCCGATCCATCTGGAACGGATTAAAATCGAAAACCGAGGGATGACTGTATATATATATATAATATATATATAATTATATATATTTATATATATAATATATATAATATATATAATATATATAGTATATATAATATATATATAATATATATAATACATATATACAGTGGACCCCCGAGTTTTGTAAAAACTTCACTCCTGAAGTCTGCTCAAGCGCCATTACCGAACGAATTTACTCCCCTAAGGAAAAATGTCACGTAGGTTAGTCTATTTCAGACCCCCAAAAATACACTTCCACAAGCACTTACAATATTATACTTACATAATTGTATGATTTCCGGGGTTTACGAAACTCGGGGGTCCACTGTATATATAATATATATTATATATATATAGTATATATAATATGTATATAATATATATAATATATATAATACATATATTATAGGTAGTAGGTTGGTAGACAGCAACCACCCAGGGAGGTACTACCGTCCTGCCAAGTGAGTGTAAAACGAAAGCCTGTAATTGTTTTACATGATGGTAGGATTGCTGGAGTCTTTTTTCTGTCTCATAAACATGCAAGATTTCAGGTACATCTTGCTACTTCTACTTACACTTAGGTCACACTACACATTCATGTACAAGCATATATATACACACCCCTCTGGGTTTTCTTCTATTTTCTTACTAGTTCTTGTTCTTATTTCCTCTTATCTCCATGGGGGAAATGGAACAGAATTCTTCCTCCGTAAGCCATGCGTGTCGTAGAGGCGACTAAAATGCTGGGAGCAAGGGGCTAGTAACCCTTCTCCTGTATATATTACTAAATGTAAAATGGGAAACTTTCGTTTTTCATTTTGGGCCACCCCGCTTCGGTGGGAAACGGCCGACGTGTTGAAAGAAAGAAGAAAGAATACATATATATATATGATATATATAATATATATATATATTTTTTTTTTTTCAACAAGTCGGCCGTCTCCACCGAGGCAGTGACAAAAAGAAAGAAAATCCCCAAAAGAAAATAATTTCATCATCATTCAACACTTTCACCACACTCATACATAATCACTGTCTTTGCAGAGGCGCTCAGATACGACAGCTGAGAATAGTCCCTCCCAGCTGTCACCATCCCAGACCCCTCCTTTAAAGTGCAGGCATTGTACTTCCCATTTCCAGGACTCAAGTCCAATTAAATCAATTAACTGGTTTCCCTGAATCCCTTCACAAAATGTTACCCTGCTCACACTCACAGATCGTCATGTCCCAAAACCATTCGTCTCCATTCACTCCTATCTAACACGTCTCACATGCTTGCTGGAAGTCCAAGCCTCGCCCACAAAACCTAATTTACCCTCCTCCAACCTTTCTAGGACGACTCCCTACCCCGCCTTCCTTCCTACAGAT
The DNA here is from genome assembly GCA_009830355.1 of Cherax destructor. Taxonomy (NCBI): domain Eukaryota; kingdom Metazoa; phylum Arthropoda; class Malacostraca; order Decapoda; family Parastacidae; genus Cherax; species Cherax destructor. Next base: position 47,178 of record WNWK01013036.1, on the reverse strand, counting down.
TTATATGCTCTCCAAGTCATTCTACTTTGATCCATTCTCTCTAAATGACCAAACCACCTCAACAACCCCTCTTCAGCCCTCGACAAATACTTATAGTAACTCCACACCTTCTCCTAATTTCCATCCAATTTTCTGCATAATATTTACACCACATTGCCCTAACCCTTTACCAGGCCAGGTGTGCCTCATATTGATTCTGTCATAGAGGGTATTTAAAGGCGCCAAAATAAATAAACTTGACAATGAACAAAAATAAATATGTCTTAGAATTGCTTATATTATCAGAATATAGGTTGCAAATGTTGCAGTGTCTCAAATTTGATGCGTGGCCTGGTAAAGGGTTAAACAGGACATCTCCACTGCCTCCAGCCTCCTCCTCGCTGCAGCATTGTCAACCCATGCTTCACACCCATATAAGAGTGTAGGTACCACTATACTTTCGTACATTCCCTTCTTTGCCTCCATGGATAACGTTTTTTGTCTCCACAGATACCTCAACGCACCACTCACCTTTTTTCCTTCATCAATTCTATGGTTAACCTCATCCTTCATAAAACCATCCGCTGACACGTCAACTCCCAATTATCTGAAAACATTTACTTCTTCCATAATCCCTCTCTCAAATGTGATATCCAACTTTTCTTTATTTAAATCGTTTGATACCCTCATCACCTTACTCTTATCTATGTTCACTTTCAACTTTCTACCTTTACACACTCTCCCAAACTCGTCCACTAATCTTTGCAACTTTTCTTTAGAATCTCCCATAAGCACAGTCATCAGCAAAAAGTAACTGTGTCAACTCCCATTTTGCATTTAATTCCCCATAATTTAATCCCACCTCTCTCCCCAACACCCTAGCATTTACTTCTTTTACAACCCCATCTATAAATATATTAAACAACCATGGTGACATTACACATCCCTGTCTAAGACCTACTTTTACCGGGAAGTAATCTCCCTCTCTCCTACACACCCTAACTTGAGCCACATTGCTCCCCTAGCCACTCTATCATATGCCTTTTCTAAATCCATAAATACAATGAAAACTTCTCTACCTTTATCTAAATACTGTTCACATATATGCTTCACTGTAAACACTTGATCTACACATCCCCTACCCACTCTAAAGCCTCCTTGCTCATCTGCAATCCTACTCTCTGTTTTACCTCTAATTCTTTCAATAATAACCCTGCCATACACTTTACCTGGTATACTCAGTAAACTTATTCCCCTATAATTCTTACAATCTCTTTTATCCCCCTTTCCTTTATATAAAGGAACTATACATGCTCTCTGCCAATCCCTAGGTACCTTCCCCTCTTTCATACATTTATTAAACAAAAATACCAACCACTCCAGCACTATATCCCCCTGCTTTTAACATTTCTGTCATGATCCCGTCAGTTCCAGCTGCTTTACCCCCTTTCATTCTACGTAATGCCTCACGCACCTCCCCAACACTCACATACTGCTCTTCTTCACTCCTAAACGATGTTGTACCTCCCTGGCCAGTACATGAAATTACAGCCTCCCTTTTTTCATCGACATTTAAAAGTTCCTCAAAATATTCCCGCCATCTACCCAATACCTCCAGCTCCCCATCTACTAACTCCCCTACTCTGTTTTTAACTGACAAATCCATTCGTTCCCTAGGCTTTCTTACCTTGTTTATCTCACTCCAAATTTTTTTCTTTTTTTTCAGCAAAATTTCTTGACAGAGCCTCTCCCATTCTTTCTTCTGCTCTTCTTTTGCACTCTCTCACCACTTTCTTCACCTTTCTTTTACTCTCCATATACTCTGCTCTTCTATTAACACTTCTGTTTTGTAAAAACCTCTCATAAGCTACCTTTTTCTCTTTTATCACACCCTTTACTTCTTCATTCCACCACTCACTCCTCTTTCCTCCTGCACCCACCCTCCTATAGCCACAAACTTCTGCCCCACATTCTAATACTGCATTTTTAAAACTATCCCAACTCTCTTCAACCCCCCCACTACTCATACTTGCACTAGCCCACTTTTCTGCCAATAGTTGCTTATATCTCACCCTAACTTCCTCCTCCCATAGTTTATACACTTTTACCTCTCTCTTACTTGCTGTTGCCATTTTCTTTCTGTCCCATCTACCTTTTACTCTAACTGTAGCTACAACCAAATAATGATCCGATATATCCATTGCCCCTCTATAAACATGTACATCCTGAAGCCTACCCATCAACCTTTTATCCACCAATACATAATCCAGCAAACTACTTTCCTTACATGCTATATCATACCTTGTATATTTATTTATCCTCTTTTTCATAAAATATGTATTACTTATTACCAAACCTCTTTCTACACATAGCTCAATTAATGGTTCCCCATTTACATTTACCCCTGGCACCCCAAATTTACCTACTACTCCCTCCACAACATTTTTACCCACTTTAGCATTAAGATCCCCAACCACAATTACTCTCTCACTTGGTTCAAAACTCCCCACACACTCACTCAACATTTCTCAAAATCTCTCTCTCTTCTCCAGGTGCATAAACACTTACTATAACCCACTTTTCACATCCAACCTTTATTTTACTCCACATAATCCTTGAATTTATACATTTTTATTCCTTCTTTACCTGCCATAACTGATTATTCAACATTATTGCCACTCCTTCTTTAGCTCTAACTCTATTTGAAACCCCTGACCTAATCCCATTTATTTCTTCCCACTGAAACTCTCCTACCCCCTTCAGCTTTGTCTCACTTAAAGCCAGGACATCCAGCTTCTTTTCATTCATAACATCTACAATCATCTCTTTCTTATCATTCGCACAACATCCACGCACATTCAAAAATCCCACTTTGACGGTTTTCTTCTTTTTCTTTTTAGTAAATCTATACAGGAAAAGGGATTACTAGCCCATTGTTCCTGGCATTTTAGTTGACTTTTACAACATGCATGGCTTACGGTGGAAAGATTCTTATTCGACTTCCCCATGGATATGAAAGGAAAAGCAATAAGAACAAGAACTATTAAGATGAAATCAAAGAAATCTCAGATGAGTGTGTATACATAAACGTGTACATGTATGTGTAGCGTAACCTAAGTGTAAGTAGAAGTAGCAAGACGTACCTGAAATCTTGCATGTTTATGAGACAGAAAAAAGACACCAGCAATCCTACCATCATGTAAAACAAATACAGGCTTTCATGTTACACTCACTTGGCAGGACGGTAGTACCTCCCTGGGTGGTTGCTGACTACCACATTTAATGTGCCCAAGAGTGATTATTATTAGTATTACGTAATGTTTTCCCTCCGCCCGGCAACCACACCTACATAGCATATAAAAAGCATGTTTATATGCTATGTAACGTGTTTCTTATATAATTTTGAAGAAAATATCATAGATGGATTAATGAAAATGTCTATATTGACGTAAAATTGGACATTTAATGTGCCCAAGAGTGATTATTACATAATAGAGAGATGTTCTCACGGAAAATGTAAAGAAACCGGGTGGCGCTCGCCGTATCTGAAAGACCGCTCGCCGTATACAAAAGTTTTGGTCATAATGTGAACTCGCCATATGAACGGAACGCCGAAAGGCGAATCGCCGAAAAGCAGGGCTCTACTGTATTTAATATCTAAAAAAATTATTTTTTGTTAATACTTTTGGGTGTCTGGAACAGATTAATTAGATTTACATTATTTCTAATGGGGAAAATGGTTTCGGTTTTCGTGAATTTTGGTTTTCGGCAGACTCTCTGGAACAGATTAATCACGAAAACCAAAGTCCACTGTACTATGTACTATTAGGACTAGTCTGCCTGAAATGCACTGGCATGATAGTGGCTTTCTTTGTACTTAGCAAACCAAAATTGTAATTACTCATTGTAACCTTTACAAAGAAATAAACCTTTATCTTTATCCCAGCCCATCATAAATACATATGTAAAAACTGTACATGCATTTGCTCAATATCATATACATGGGTAAAACTTTAAAAAAATCAATATATATTTACTCTCAATATCTGTATTCACCTCAAATGTTAATCACTCCATTGTATCCACCTAAGGTTAATAATCAAAACTGTAATTCTTCCCCACAAAACTTATCAAAGCCATATAGCATGACCTAATAGAATATTCAATTATCTTGTATTCATTGTAACTCACCTAATGACCATATGCACTGTTATTACCTTACTAATTTTAAGTTAGTTTTAAGTTTGCCCGAAATGCTTTACATATAAAGAGACTTTTGGCATGTACACCCAAGTACGTATTATATTCTTTTGTACAAACATATACCATGCCGAAATACAATATTATTATTATTATTATTATTATTATTATTATAAGAGTACATCAATTAGTTATTCCAAAGTCACTAGTGAATGTGGCCCTGCAGCTAGCTCACAATATCCCAGGTGCTGTTTACCCTGGCATGGACTGTTCTGCTAAACAGATTAAGTTGAAAAATTTTAGGCCTCGTATGGGAGAGCAATGTTTGGAGCTTCTCCCAATTTCCGTAGTATCCTTTGATATTTCACTGCAAAAAAGTCATTACCAGAAAAAATATGATGATGGCAACAGAAAGCAGGCAGTGACTATGGGCTACGGTGGTCAGTAAAGCCAATGTGTGGTAGTAGCAGAAAGGCGGAAATACAGTGGACCCCTGAGTTTCGTAAACCCCGGAAATTGTACAATTATGTAAGTATAATATTGTAAGTGCTTGTGGAACTGTATTTTTGGGGGTCTGAAATAGACTAACCTACGTGACATTTTTTCTTAAGGGAGTAAATTCGTTCGGTAATGGCGCTTGAGCAGACTTCAGGAGTGAAGTTTTTACGAAACTCGGGGGTCCACTGTACATGGCAGTGGGAAGGTAGACATACAGTGGACCCTCACCATTCGAACACTCCAAAACTCACCCTTTTATGTAAGTTTATTTTTGTAAGTGCTTTTATAAGCGTATTTTTGGGGGGTCTGAAATAAACTAATCTAATTACATCATTCCTTATGGGAATAAATTCGTTTGGTAACAGCACTTGAACAGCATTCTGGAATGAGGGTGAGTTTTGGATTGTTCGAATAGCGAGGGTCCACTGTACATGGTAGTGGGAACGGAGAAATATGTTGCAGTAGGGAGATCGAAATACAGTGGTCCCTCGACTAACGATCTTAATCCGTTCCAGGAGCTAGACCTCAAAACAAAAAATTTGTTATTCGAAACCTTATTTCCCATAAGAAATAATGTAAATACAATTAATCCGTTTCCACCCAAACATTTTCACCAAAAATTCATTTTTTTAAAGAATAAATACAGTGGTCCCCCGCCTAAAGAGCAAAATTCATTCCAGAAGCCTGCTCAAGTGCCATTACCGACCGAATTTACTTCCTTAAGAAATAATGTCACGTAGGTTAGTCTATTTCAGACCCCCAAAAATACACTTCCACAAGCACTTACAATATTATACTTACATAATTGTATGATTTCCGGGGTGCTCGTTAGGTGGGGGACCACTGTACTATAGTTTTACATACAGAAAACAATGAGAAATAAATATAAAGCACTAATTATAATGGACAAATGAACAGTTAAATAAGTTTTACCTTTATTGAAGACTCTTGTTGGCGTATGAGAGTGTTTGTTTGGAGGCAGGACAAAATAGTCCTTCAATATGACAATAATAACTCTACAGCTTATTTATCTAGCACAATTCATCTAATATGACATAATAAACAATATTAATAACATAGAAACATGATATAAACTCTAAAATGAATAAAACATGTCATTACGAATCTAAGGACTGGTGGAGTGTGTTGTGTTGTTGTTGGGTATAAGGGCCACTGACCATAAGCCGTGGTGGTAGTCGGTTTCAGCAGAAAGCAACAACCACTATCACACAAACAATGTGCATAATTTATAAATAAGAAATATTTACACTTTAAATTTATAAATAAGAAATATTCACACTTATATAAATAGGAAATATTTACACTTACCTTGGAGATGGTGGCAGAGGGCGGCGCTCTTCTCAGTGTCCCTATAATCCTCAAACATTGTAGAAGTTAAGTTTTGAGTCGTCATTTTCTATCGATTAATCGCTTAACTTACTTAAGTAAGTTTATTCAGGTATACACAAATCCAGTTATACATAGATTATCATACATAGCAGCATATGTGTAGAAAACCTAGGATAACCCAAAAAAGTCAGACAGTGACTTATTTCCATTGCTACACTGTTAATGCTACACTTTATCACTGGCTGGTGCTTTAGCCTTTATCGACTTGTGAAGCTTCTTTGGACCCATGGTGACTTATTTCACAGTGACAATCACTAAACCAGCAATAAACACAATAAATTTATTGTGAAATGTTTGAAAGAGTGCGCTGGGTATTGTTCACTCAAGTGTAAACAACGTTAGACTGGCATCTTGCACGGCGAAGCGCGCAAGTGCAGGCAGGCAGACAGGTCTGGTACAGATCGCTACACGAGAAAAATATTGACCGTAAAAAGCAATCGTTACATGAAAAAATCGTTATTTGGACAGATCGTTACTCGGGGGTCTACTATACGTGGTAGCGAGAAGGTAGAAATACATGGTAGTGGGAAGGTCGAAATACATGGTAGTGGGAAGGTCAAAATACATGGTAGTGGTAAGGTAGAAATACATGGTAGTGGGAAGGTAGAAATACATGGTAGTGGGAAGGTAGAAATACATGGTAGTGTGAAGGTAGAAATACATGGTAGTGGGAAGGTAGAAATACATGGTACTGGGAAGGTAGAAATAAGTGGTGTGTGTGTAGTCCTAAAAGAAAGTTGTTGGTCAACAAGTAAAAGGGGTTGCAGAGGGTGAGAATGTAAAGATAAAGGAGGCAAGCCAGCATCCATTACAGGTTTTGTTTCCTCAATAAAAGCTGATATGGCATCAAAAGTTTCTGAAGACAAGGAAGTAGCAGAAGCATGATGCACGAGTCAAAAAGCTAGATAGAGCAGAGGCAAAGAGACATTGATAGTTGTTAAAATTGTAGGAGACAGAGGTGTGTGTCCTGGGAGGAAGAAATCTGGGTAGATACAGGAAGAGTAAGTGGGGGTGAAAAGACACAGAGGGAAGGAAAATTAAGCATGGATGAGCAACAGGTTGGTAGGGATCTTTGGTGACAGAGTTTTGGGCCTGAGGTTTCAAAGGAAAAGATGAACACCCAGCCAGGAAAGGCTGTGTGGAAGGAGAGACAAGGGAAGTAGAGGAAGAATGGATGAAGGTGAAGAGGTGGGAACATCTGAGGTGAGGACTGCATAAGGGATGAACACAGGGGTAACTGTGGAAGAGGGTAAAACAGGAACCTGCAGATGATGAGCAGCTCTGGAGCAGGAGAGCCATGGAGATCTTTCCTGAAGACAGAGAGGAGTCACTGCTGTAGGATATGAACGGCCCTCCCTTTCCTTGAGCCAAGGGATTTCATGTTCTCTCAAGTAAAGAAGGCATCAGTGGGAATATGCAGGGTGAGCTTCACTACAGTCAGGGCAAGTTTGAGAAAGGCTGAAGGATGGATTATTATGATCTGCTGCACCACAGACCAACCATTCTGCCAGTGATCATATACAATACATAGCCGGGTGGCCAAAGTGCCAGCAATGTCAGTATTGAAGTGTAGAGAGCAACTCCTGCACCTATAAGCATTGGCCCACTATGTAAATGGAATCTGGAAGCTCCCAGCACTTGAAGGTTAGTTTAGCAATGTTGCTAAGATAATGCCTCCAACCCCAGGCAGGGCAGACAAATTTTCACTTTGGTGACTGGGAGGTTTAAGAGCTCAAGTTGCTCCCGAATGTCTGGGTCACATTGCAGAAAGTCTTGTTAGATAATGGTATGCAGGATGAGGCCTGAACCACAGCTAGAAATGAGAAAGGGATGTCTGTGTATTGTGACAAAGGTATGTCAGTAATAGCATCAGGATCGTCAAGTACACATCAAGGTTGTTTGAACACTGGTGTTAAGCCAATCTGTCCTGTGATGTGTGACCAATTAAAAAATCAACACCTCTTTGTGGGAGAAGCCAGGTGCATGGGCTAAGCAGCACAAGGGTCAGAGGTATCAAAAAGAGTCAGCTAGAACCCCAGCACTGGAGCTAGGCAACAAGGTTTTGTCCAAAAGCAATATAAATTTGAAGGAAGGTCCATAGGAAGGTTGGGGTCAGGTAAAGGTGCAGCAGGGGGTAAGAGGCCTATGAGAAGGTAAATCATGAGATGGACTATCTATTGTTGTTCTGAGAAACAATTTATAACGGGAAAGGTTATTTGCGTCGTCAATCAAGACGGGGTAGCAATGATAAGGCTTCAGAGGCTTCTTACTTTATTGGCGATAATGTGAGGGTACACAGGCTGCGTGTTTGTGCCCATGGCCCAGGAGGGCCATGCCCTTGCGAGGGAGAGAAGAGTAGGCCTGTTGACTCTAGGATGTCTGGACGAGAAGTGAGAGAGGGGCAAGGGTGGGCAGGCTGGCATGCCCACCGGCTTGCCCTCTGGGGGAAACTATGGGAACTAGGCATGTAGACTTACTGGCTACAGATCTAATTCTTTGGATCAAGAACCTTTCACTACATCAAGGACCCCCTCCCTTGAAGGGACTACCCTACTGAAATAATGTTGACTCGTGATAATTTTTTGTCCATAAATACTCTCAGACCCCCTTTTTTTTTACATTTGATGTTTTCAATAATACATAATCTACATTCTTGAAGTGACCAACTTTTGTTTTCTCCCATCCCACTAAAGTCATACTTTCTTCATTAGACTATACAGTGGACCCCCGGATTATGTCATTATTTCGTTCCAGAACGCTGTTCAAGTGCCTTTACAGAACGAATTTGTTCCCATAAGGAATAATGTAAATTAGATTAGTCCTTTTAGACCCCCCAAAAATACACTTACAAAAGCACTTACAAAAATACACTTACATAATTGTTCGAGTTTGGAGCAGTACATAATCCGGAGGTCCACTGTACGTACTTTCTATTTATCATTGCAACTGCTCGACTGATTTACTTCTCCATGTAGGAACTTATACAGCCTCTCCTCACTTAGTGAAGTACAGTGGTCCCTCGGTTTTCGCCGAAAATTCGTTCCAGAATGCTGCTCAAGTGCCATTACGAGGCAATTTACTTCCTTAAGAAATAAGTCACGTAGGTTAGTCTATTTCAGACCCCAAAAATACACTTGCAACAGCACTTACGAAAATACACTTACATAAATGTTCAAGTTTGGAGATGCACGAAAACCGAGGGACCACTGTACAGTGGAACCCCGGTTAACGAACACCCCGGAAATCGTGCAATTATGTAAGTATAATATTGTAAGTGCTTCTGGAAGTGTATTTTTGGGGGTCTGAAATAGACTAACCTAAATGACATTTTTTCTTAAGGAAGTAAATTCGTTCGGTAATGGCACTTGAGCAGGCTTCTGCAATGAATTTTTTTCGTTAACCGGGGTTCCACTGTACTCGTTTACCGATGACTCGGACTTACGATGGGCTTTATGACCAGTATGCATACCTAAATATTGTATATTAGAGCTGATTTCCTCTGTTCTGTTTATTACAATATACAATGCACTACTGCATAAATATTTAAAAATATACCAGAAATATTATAAATGGTGCAAAGGTGACATTAGAACAATATATCAAAGATGGTCGACAGAAGCCCACTACCATTATAGTATGCTCCTTACTTAGCGACGAATTTGTTTACCAACGTGACCTTTATGCTCTGTATTTAATCTTCAGCATTTAATTTGCTTTTACAAACTCTAGTCAGAACTTTAGTTCAGATGTGCTCTTCAGACATTTCTTTACTGTAATCACAAACCAAAAATTACAAAGTTAAACATTAGTGTACACAATGCTTTCCATTAATCCTACCATATTTTATGTGGGCAATAACCTTTATACCTTGAGCTCTTTCCTGAAGAAATACTTGAAGGGGAAGACACGGCGGAAGAGGACACTCCAACCTGAGAGACAGTCGCCATAGTTTGTGAAGTGGGTGTCATACTGGCAGCCTACATCAATAGCCAGGATGTTGCCCACACTCCACTTGTTGTGCATCACATCACCTATGAGGCATGCAGTGGGAACAGGTGGCAAGGTGGGTGGGAAAGAAAGGGTTATGACAGGCAAATATAATTAAACTTTGGAAACTTTACACACAAGACAGGGGTACTTGACTTACTTCATTAGGCAATACTCAATGTAATTACATAACTGTGATGTCAAGGAAGGAAAGATTCATAATCTGGAAGGTATCAAAAACTTTCAATAAAACCCAAGTTCTGAGCTAAACTAACTCATGAGTACAAACTGTACATCATGTAATACAGTATTGTATTACAAGATGTACAGTTTGCACTGTATCTTGTAATACAGTACAAACTGTATATCTTTTAATACAATATTAATGATTTTATTAATTATAAACATGTGTTATCATTATATCAATCAATATATATCAACATCAACATATCAATATATATGTATATATATACAGTGGACCCCCGGTGTTCGTGATTTTTTTCGTTCCAGAATGCTGTTCAAGTGCCGTTACCAAACGAATTTGTTCCCATAAGGAATAATGTAAATTAGCTTAGTCCTTTTAGACCCCCAAAAATACACTTACAAAAGCACTTACAAAAATACGCTTACATAATTGTTCGAGTCTGGAGCATCATGAACACCGGGGTCCACTGTATGTATATAAAACAAAAATTTCCTTCTCATAACAGACTTACTTTCTCAGTAAGAGAAAGCTAACAGGATTTTAACAGCCCTCCAAACTGACAAGTCAACCAAAACACATTCTGTTCATTTACTAGGCAAAAAATATGGTGCTTATGACTAGTCTCACATTTATCCCAGAATTTGTAGGGATTATCACAAATATACCTTAAAATTACATACCAACAAAATTGTTGCCATACCTTAGAATATTATCTTTGACTTCTCTCTCCTGCCTCCTTGACAGCAGATGTCACAAACTCACATTCATTCATAAATAACTAAATAACAAAAAGGCACAATACCGTGACTGGAACAATACACAAATAACCCGCACATAGAAAAGAGGAGCTGACCACGACGTTTTGGTCCGACTTGGACTATTTACAAAGTCACACTGACAAAAAAGAGAGGAGGGAGTATATACAGGCCAGCAGACAGAGACGGGACAAGAGAGGAAGTAGGAAAGGAAGAAGAGGTGGTGGTGGTGGTGGTAGTAGTGGTGGTGGTGGTGGTAGTGGCAGCGGCAGTAGCAGAATCAGTCAAAGACAAAGAAAAGGAGCACTGGAAGGGAGATAGGGCCCCACAAAGGGTAGGAACAAGAACACAGAGAGGGGAAAAATAATAATGGTCCAAACATTCAAAAAAATAAATAAGTACAGTGGACCCCCGCCTAACGAACAAAATTCATTCCACTCAAGTGCCATTACCGAACGAATTTACTTCCTTAAGAAATAATGTCACGTAGGTTAGTCTATTTCAGACCCCCAAAAATACACTTCCACAAGCACTTACAATATTATACTTACATAATTGTACGATTTCCGGGGTGTTCATTAGGCGGGGGTCCACTGTATATATAAATAAATAAAAAATATATACAGTGGAACCTTGGTTTTAGTATGCCCTAGTTTGTATGTTAAACTATAGTTATTCTCTATAAAATGTACTTTTTGTTAATATTTTTGGGTGTCTGGAACGGAACCAATTAATCTGTTCCAGACACCAAAAAAATATTAATAAAAAATACAGTGGACCCTCGCTATTCAAACACTCCAAAACTCACCCTTTTATGTAAGTTTATTATTGTAAGAGCTTTTATAAGTGTATTTTTGGGGGTCTGAAATGGACTAAGCTAATTTACATCATTCCTTATGGGAATAAATTTGTTTGGTAACTTGAACAGCATTCTGGAATGAGGGTGAGTTTTGGAGTGTTTGAATAGCGAGGGTCCACTGTACATTTTATAGAGAATAACGATAGTTTACATACAAACTACGCATACGAAAACCGAGGTTTCACTCGGTGTGTGTGTGCGCGCACGTGTGCCTGTATATATATTTATATATATATATATATATAAATATATATACAGTGGTACCTCGACTACGATGGTCCCCAAACTCACCCTTGTATGTAAGTTTATTTTTAAATGCTTTTGTAAGTGTAATTTTGGGGTCTAAAAGGACTAGTCTATTTTACAACATTTCTTAAGGAGATAAATTGTTTGGAAATGACACTTGAACAGCATTCTGGAATGAAAAATATGTAAGTCGAGGTACCACTGTATATATAAATATATATAAATATATATATATATATATATATATATATATATATATATATATATATAAATATATATAATATATATATATACAGTGGTACCTCGACTTACGATGTTATCATCTTACGTTATTTTCGATAACCGATATTTATAACGTAAGAAATTTGAATGCGACTTACGATGTTTGCTTCGTCTAACGACATTCGTACCGGACATGTCCGCTTGGCGCCCAGCTGACGCACTCCAGGGAGCGTCAGTGCTAGTTGTTTACAAGCGAGCGACCACCACCCACACCCACGCATTCATACCAGTATATTGTCATTATTCCACTGTTTTTAGTGCTTGCAACTGCTAAATAAGCTACCATGGGTCCAAGGAAAGCTCTAGTGCTAAGCCTGTGGTAAAGAATGTGCAGGGAGTGAAGCATTTATGCAGGGAGTGTAGCAGGCATGCAGGGAGTGTAGCAGGCATGCAGGGAGTGTGCAGGCATGCAGGGAGTGTAGCAAAGATGCAGAGAGTGTAGCAGGCATGCAGGGAGTGTAGCAGGCATGCAGGGAGTGTAGCAGGGATGCAGGGAGTGTGCAGGCATGCAGGGAGCATGCAGGAGTGTAGCAGGCATGCAGGGAGTGTAGCAGGGCATGCAGGGAGTGTGCGAGCATGAGGGATGCAGGGAGTGTAGCAGGGATGCAGGGAGTGAGTAGGCAAGCGAAGATGCAGGGAGTGTAGCAGGGATGCAGGGAGTGTAGCAAGGATGCAGGGAGTGTAGTAGGCATGCAGGAGTGTAGCATTCATGCAGGGAGTGTAGCATTCAAAGGAAAGGCCAGTAACCCCAGAAAAGAACTTGGTACCTGCAGTGTTAATGGAAGGGGATTCCCCTTCCAAACACTAGCATACTACTCCACCTTCTCCCCTCCTCCCATCCTCCACACATCAACAACTCTTCAATAAATGTAAGTGACATGTTATTGTTCAATATTTACATGTGTATTTAGGTATTCTTTATTAAATTCTTTATTATTTAATGTCAAAAAGTTCTAAAAATATTTTATTTAACTACTTTTGGAAGTCTTGGACGGATTAAATTTATTTCCATTATTTCTTATGGGGAAAATTGATTCGAGTAACGATTGTTTCGCCTTAAGATATGCCCTCTCTGACGGATTAATATCGTAAGTCGAGGTACCACTGTGTATATATATATATTATATATATATTATATATATATATATATATATATATATATATATATATATATATATATATACACACACACAGTGGACCCCGGTTTTCGTAATTTATTCGTTCCAGAATGCTGTTCAAGTTCCATTACCAAACAAAATTATTCCCATAAGGAATAATGTAAATTAGACTAGTCCTTTTAGACCCCCAAAAATACACTTACAAAAGCACTTACAAAAATACACTTACATAATTGTTCGAGTTTGGAGCATAACGAACAAACGGGGGTCCACTGTACTATACATATACAGTGGACCCCCGGATTACGATGGCATCAGATTACGCTAAATTCGGTTAGCGATACATTTTTCCATAAAAATATTGGCTCAATTTACGATGATCTGCTCAGAATATGCTATTCGTCTTGGACGCGTACACGTGCCCTGGGACAGCAGTGTGCTATTGTTTACCAGCGAGTGAACGCCACTGCCGCCACCCACGCATTCATACCATACATTTTGTTAGTTTTCCACTGTTTTTAATGTCTGCAACTGCTAAATAAGCCACCATGGGTCCAAAGAAAGCTCCTAGTGCCAGCCCTGTGGTAAAGAATGTCAGAAATACGGTAGAACTGAAGGAGATTATTGCACAATGGATTGATGTGCAAGGCTTTATGGATGAATATCACCCTAACAAAGCTGTTGCAGGCCGTGCTGGCAACATGTACAATGACAATGTGGTGTCCCATTTCAGGGATGTTTTAAAGAAACACCAGACACAGAGCTCCCTGGACAGATTTTTGGATAGAGAGGGGTCCAGTGACTCTCAACCTGGTCCTTTTTTTTTTTTTTTTATTAACACATCGGCCGATTCCCACCAAGGCAGGGTGGCCCGAAAAAGAAAAACTTTCGTCATCATTCACTCCATCACTGTCTTGCCAGAGGGGTGCTTTACACTACAGTTATAAAACTGCAACATTAACATCCCTCCTTCAGAGTGCAGACACTGTACTTCCCATCTCCAGGACTCAAGTCCGGCCTGCCGGTTTCCCTGAATCCCTTCATAAATGTTACTTTGCTCACACTCCAACAGCACGTCAAGTATTAAAAACCATTTGTCTCCATTCACTCCTATCAAATACGCACACGCATGCTTGCTGGAAATCCACCTCAACAACCCCTCCTCAGCTCTCTGGATAATAGTTTTGGTAATCCCGCACCTCCTCCTAATTTCCAAACTCCGAATTCTCTGCAATATATTTACACCACACATTGACCTCAGACATGACATCTCCACTGCCTCCAGCCTTCTCCTCGTTGCGACATTCATCACCCATGCTTCACACCCATATAAGAGTGTTGGTATAACTATACTCTCATACATTCCCCTCTTAATTTCCATGGACAAAGTTCTTTGTCTCCACAGACTCCGAAGTGCACCACTCACCCTTTTCCCCTCATCAATTCTATGATTCACCTGATCCTTCATAGACCCATCTGCTGACATATCCACTCCCAAATATCTGAATACATTCACCTCCTCCATACTCTCTCCCTCCAATCTGATATCCAATCTTTCGTCACCTAATCTTTTTGTTATCCTCATCACCTTACTCTTTCCTATATTCACTTTCAATTTTCTTCTTTTACATACCATACCAAATTCATCCACCAACCTCTGCAACTTCTCTTCAGAATCACCCAAAAGCACATTGTCATCAGCAAAAAGCAACTGTGACAACTCCCACTTTGTATTTGATTCAGTGTCTTTTAACCCCACACCTCTTGCCAAGACCCTCGCATTCACTTCTCTTACAACCCCATCTATAAATATATTGAACAACCACGGTGACATCACACATCCCTGTCTAAGGCCTACTTTTACCGAGAAATAATCTCCCTCTCTCCTACACACTCTAACCTGAGCCTCACTATCCTCATAAAAGCTCTTCACTGCTTTCAGTAACCTACCTCCTATTCCATACACCTGCAACATCTGCCACATTGCCCCCTATCCACCCTATCATATGCCTTTTCCAAATCCATAAATGCCACAAAAACCTCTTTACCCTTATCCAAATACTGTTCACCTATGTTTTACTGCAAACACTTGGTCTACACACCCCTACCTTTCCTAAAGCCACCTTGTTCATCTGCTATTCTGCTCTCCGTCTTACTCTTAATTCTGTCAATAATAACTCTACCATACACTTTACCTGGTATACTCAACAGACTTATTCCCCTATAATTTTTGCACTCTCTTTTGTCCCCTTTGCCTTTATACAAAGGAACAATACACGCTCTCTGCCAGTCCCTAGGTACCTTACCCTCCTCCATACATGTATTAAATAATAGCACCAACCACTCCAAAACTATATCTCCGCCTGCTTTTAACATTTCTATCTTTATCCCATCAATCCCAGCTGCCTTACCCCCTGTCATTCTACCCGTTCTACCTGGTCCTAGTGGCATTAAAAGAAAAAGGCCAGTAACCCCAGAAAAGAACTTGGTACCTGCAGTGTTAATGGAAGGGGATTCCCCTTCCAAACACTAGCATACTAAGTACTACTTCCTCTCCCCTCCTTCCTTCTTCCACACATCAACAACTCTTCAATAAAGGTAAGTGTGAAGTTAATACACTGTTGTATGTATTAGTTGTAATTTATATATACATGTACTGTGTAAGTTAATGTGTAAAAAATATTTATTTTAATACTTTTGGGTGTCTGAAATGGATTAATTGAATTTCCATTATTTCTTATGGGGAAAATAGATTCGGATTGCGATATTTTCAGTTAACGATAAGCCCTCTGGAACGGATTAATAGCGTAATCCGGTGGTCCACTTATCAATAACAACACTGCAACTAGCCGAGGATTCAAACCCATGTTTCAGCCCGCCTCATGGTAAGCAAAAATTCCATGACGCTCTATCCCATGGGACCATACAATCCTACTACTTGTTTGTGGTTACAGTAATACATATACAGTGCACCCCCGCTATTCGAATGGCTCGGCAGTCGAACAAATCGTCATTAGAACAAGAAAATTGATATCATTATGCGAACAAAATATCACGATTCGAACAAGTGTGTCCATCACCTGTCCGCCCAGGCACTTGGAGAGCCAGTCCCTCGTTGTTTACACTCGAGAGAACAATACCCTGCACGATCATCCAGACATTTCACACTTTATTATAATTGTTTTGAGTTTGTTAATTAAGTGTGAGACAGTGGTGGTAGAGGCAGTGGTAAGAGGCAGTGGTGAGAGGCAGTGGTGGTTGAGGCAGTGGTGGTAGGCAGTGGTGGTAGAGGCAGTGGTGGTAGAGGCAGTGGTGAGAGGCAGTGGTGGTGAGAGGCAGTGGTGGTGAGAGGCAGTGGTGGTGAGAGGCAGTGGTGAGAGGCAGTGGTTGTTGAGGCAGTGGTTGTTGAGGCAGTGGTTGTTGAGGCAGTGGTGAGAGGCAGTGGTGAGAGGTAGTGGTGAGAGGTAGTGGTGGTAAAGGCAGTGGTGGTAGAGGCAGTGGTGGTAGAGGCAGTGGTGGTAGAGGCAGTGGTGGTAGAGGCAGTGGTGGTTGAGGCAGTGGTGGTTGAGGCAGTGGTGAGAGGCAGTGTTGAGAGGCAGTGTTGAGAGGCAGTGGTGAGAGGCAGTGGTGGTAGAGGCAGTGGTGGTGAGAGGCAGTGGTGGTAGAGGCAGTGGTGGTTGAGGCAGTGGTGAGAGGCAGTGGTGAGAGGCAGTGGTGAGAGGCAGTGGTGGTAGAGGCAGTGGTGGTAGAGGCAGTGGTGGTAGAGGCAGTGGTGGTTGAGGCAGTGGAGGTTGAGGCAGTGGTGGTTGAAGCAGTGGTGGTTGAGGCAGTGGTGGTTGAAGCAGTGGTGAGAGGCAGTGGTGGTAGAGGCAGTGGTGAGTAAACAAGATTAAATGAAGGTTCGGGAGGGAGTTTTGTAAACAAACCAGTTGTTGTTGTTGCTGTTATCAGCCTGACACGTACGATTTCTGTTCACTACTTGAAGCTGACTGGAAGTGATCTAATGCAGATAGCATTACAAACTCCGTTTTCTCTTATACTAACACGTCTGAAGGAGGAAAGAATTGGAAGATGTTTTCACAGCTGTAGCGAGAATGCTCGCCACCATCCTTCCCAGCCACCACATTCGTAATGACATACATATTTTATTCATTCTAGAGTGTATATCAGGTTTTTATGTTATTTATATTGTTTATTATGTCATATTAGATGAATTGTGATAGATAAATAAGCTGTCGAGTTGATAATAGCTTCACAGTGAAGTACTATTTTGTCATGCCTCCTGACAGCAGGAACGGATTAATTGTATTTCCATTATTTCTTATAGGAAAAATTAAATCGCCTTTCGAACATTTCACATTAAGAACAAGCTCCTGGAACGGATTAAATTTGAATGGCGAGGGTCCACTGTATATATACAGTGGAGAGTGTAGGCAATGGGGTCGAAGATGTATGGGGTAGATTTAAAAATGTAGTGTTAGAGTGTTCAGCAAAAGTTTGTGGTTACAGGAAAGTGGGTGCGGGAGGGAAGAAGAGCGATTGGTGGAATGATGATGTAAAGAGAGTAGTAAGGGAGAAAAAGTTAGCATATGAGAGGTTTTTACAAAGTAGAAGTGATGCAAGGAGGGAAGAGTATATGGAGAGAAAAAGAGAGGTTAAGAGAGTGGTGAACCAATGCAAAAAGAGAGCAAATGAGAGAGTGGGTGAGATGTTATCAACAAATTTTGTTGAAAAATAAGAAAAAGTTTTGGAGTGAGATTAATAAGTTGAGGAAGCCTAGGGAACAAATGGATTTGACAGTTAAAAATAGAAGAGGAGAGTTATTAAATGGAGAGTTAGAGGTATCGGGACGATGGAGGGAATAGTTTGATGAGTTGTTAAATGTTGATGAAGACAGGGAAGCTGTGATTTCGTGTCTATCTGGAGTCTACCTGGAGTGAATTCCAGGGGTCAACGCCCCCGCGGCCCGGTTCGTGACCAGGCCTCCTGTTGGACCAGAGCCTGATCAACCAGGCTGTTACTGCTGGCCACACGCAGTCCAACGTACGAACCACAGCTCGGCTGGTCAGGTACCGACTTTAGGTGCCTGTCCAGTGCCTGCTTGAAGACAGCCAGGGGTTTGTTGGTAATCCCCCTGATGTATGCTGGGAGGCAGTTGAACAATCTTGGGCCCCTGACACTTATTGTGTTGTCCCTCAACGTGCTAGTGGCACCCCTGCTGTTCATTGGGGGGATGTTACATCGCCTGCCGAGTCTTTTGCTTTCGTAGGGAGTGATTTTTGTGTGCAAGTTTGGTACTAAGCCCTCGAGAATTTTCCATGTGTATATAATAATGTATCTCTCCCGCCTGCGTTCTAGAGAGTACAGGTTTAGGAACTTCAAGCGTTCCCAGTAGTTGAGGTGGTTTATCGCACTTATGCGTGCGGTGAAGGTTCTCTGCACATTTTCAAGGTCAGCAATTTCACCTGCCTTGAAAGGTGCCGTTAGTGTGCAGCAATATTCTAGCCTAGATAGAACAAGCGATCTGTAAAGTGTCAACATGGGCTTGGCATCCCTGGTTTTGAAGGTTCTCATTATCCATCCTGTCATTTTTCGAGCAGATGCAATTGCTACTTTGTTATGGTCCTTGAAGGCGAGATCCTCTGACATGATCACTCCCAGGTCTTTGACATTAGTTTTTTTCTCTATTGTGTGGTTGGAATTAGTTTTGTACTCCGATGAGATTTTAATTTCTTCACGTTTTCCGTATCTGAGTAATTGAAATTTCTCATCATTGAACTTCATATTGTTTTCTGCAGCCCATTTAAAGATTTGGTTTATGTCTGCTTGAAGTCTAGCCGTGTCTTCAATGGTGGACACTGTCATACAGATTCGGTGTCATCTGCAAGGAAGACACAGCACTGTGCTTATATCCCTGTCAATATCTGATATGAGGATGAGGAATAGGATGGGAGCAAGTACTGTGCCTTGTGGAACAGAGCTTTTCACAGTAGCTGCCTCAGACTTTACTCTGTTGACTACTATACTCTTTGTGTTCTACATGTTAGGAAATTATAGATCCATCTACCAACTTTTCCTGTTATTCCTTTATCACGCATTTTGTGTGCTATTACACCATGGTCACACTTGTCAAAGGCTTTTGCAAAATCTGTGTACAGTGGTACCTTGAGTTACGATGGTCCCCAAAATCCCCCTTTTATGTAAGTTTATTTTTTAAATGCTTTTGTAAGTACAGTGGACCCCCGAGTTTCGTAAAAACTTCACTCCTGAAGTCTGCTCAAGTGCCATTACCGAACGAATTTACTCCCTTAAGGAAAAATTTCACGTAGGTTAGTCTATTTCAGACCCCCAAAAATACACTTCCACAAGAACTTACAAAATTATACTTACATAATTGCACGATTTCCGGGGTATTCGTTAACCGAGGGTCCACTGTATATTTTTGGGGGTGTAAAAGGACTAGTCTATTTTACTTTATTCCTTATGGGGATAAATTCGTTTGGTAATGGCACTTGAACAGCATTCTCGAACGAAAAAATATCGTAACTCGAGGTACCACTGTATATAACATCTGCATTCTGTTTATCTTCTAGAGCATCCAGGACCTTGTCGTAGTGGTCCAGTAGTTGGGACAGACAGGAGCGGCCTGCTCTAAACCCATGCTGTCCTGGGTTGTGCAATTGATGGGTATCAAGATAGGTGGCGATCTTGCTTCTTAGAACCCTTTCAAAGATTTTTATGATATGGGACATTAGCGCAATTGGTCTGTAGTTCTTTGCTATTGCTTTACTCCCCCCTTTGTGGAGCGGGGCTATGTCTGTTGTTTTTAGTAGCTGCGGGACGATCCCAGTGTCCATGCTTCCTCTCCATAAGATGTTAAAAGCATGTGATGGGGGCTTCTTGCAGTTCTTGATGAACACGGAGTTCCATGAGTCTGGGCCTGGAGCAGAGTGCATGGGCATGTCATTTATTGCCTTTTCGAAGTCATTTGGCGTCGTGGTGATGTCAGAAAGGCATGCGCCTGTCAAATTCTGTGGCACTCTCATAAAAAATTAATTTAGGTTTTCAATTTTCAGTCTGGTTACTTAAGTAACTGGGACTTAAGTAACTCACTCATTTCCTTGCTGTCATCTGTGTAGGACCCGTCACGTTTAAGTAGGGGCCCAATACTAGTTGTTGTTCTCGACTTTGATTTTGCATAGGAAAAGAAATACTTTGGGTTTCTTTCAATTTCATTTATGGCTTTTTGTTCTTCCCGTGTCTCTTGATTCCTGTAAGATTCCTTTAGTTTTAATTCAATGTTTGCTATTTCTCTGACTAGTGTCTCCCTACGTATTTCAGAGATATTGGCCTCCTGTAGCCGCTCCGTTATTCTTTGCCTTCGCCTGTATAGGGAGCGCCTCTCTCTTTCTAGTTTGCATCTTCTCCTCCTTTTCCTTAAGGGAATTTGCCTTGAGCAAACCTCGAGTATCACAGAGTTAATTTGTTCTAGACATAGGTTGGGATCCGTGATGCTTAGGCAATCTTCTCAGTTTATATCATTTAGGACTTGGTTTACTTGATCCCACCTAATGTTTTTGTTATTGAAGTTGAATTTGG
The DNA here is from genome assembly GCA_009830355.1 of Cherax destructor. NCBI lineage: Eukaryota > Metazoa > Arthropoda > Malacostraca > Decapoda > Parastacidae > Cherax > Cherax destructor. Next base: position 26,040 of record WNWK01013036.1, on the reverse strand, counting down.
AGGAATAACATCTTGTAGGAGTGTGGAAGAGCCAGTTGTGAGTGTGGGGGAAGTTCGTGAGGCAGTGGGTAGAATGAAAGGGGGTAAGGCAGCTGGGATTGATGGGATAAAAATAGAAATGTTAAAAGCAGGTGGGGATATAGTTTTGGAGTGGTTGGTGCTTTTATTTAATAAATGTATGGAAGAGGGTAAGGTACCTAGAGATTGGCAGAGAGCGTGTATTGTTCCTTTGTATAAAGGCAAAGGGGACAAAAGAGAGTGCAAAAATTATAGGGGAATAAGTCTGTTGAGTGTACCTGGTAATGTGTATGGTAGAGTTATTATTGAAAGAATTAAGAGTAAGACAGAAAGCAGGATAGCAGATGAACAAGGGGCTTTAGGAAAGGTAGGGGGTGTAGACCAAGTGTTTACAGTGAAACATATAGGTGAACAGTATTTGGATAAGGGTAAAGAGGTTTTTGTGGCATTTATGGATTTGGAAAAGGCGTATGATAGGGTGGAAGGGGAATGTGGCAACAGAACAGGAACAAGAGGTAACTAAACATGAAGATTTACAGAATAGAGGCTCACAATAAAAGAGGAAGAGACTATTTCCCAGAAAACAGCACTTAGAAAGGTTGAATGTCACGTGGTGTCCAAATATTTATAGATGGGTTGTAAAAGAATGAATCGTTAAGTCCGCCGAAAGAGTGTGGGTAATAGAAGGAAGAAATACAAAGTAGGACAGGTGATAAGGCTTTTGAGAGACATGGCTCTTAAAGAATTAAAGAAGTATGAGAGTTGGCTGGATGAATTTGGTTTAGGAGTGTAAAGGAAAATTGAACAGTGAATTAGGAAGGAGTAAGGTTTAACAAAAGATGTAAGGTGTAGAAGGGATACAGATTGGAGGGAGAGTATGGAGATGAATGTATTCAGATATTTGGATGGACATGCAGCAAATGGGTATGAAGGATGAGGTGTCTAGGAATTGATGAGGAAAGGGTGAGTGGGCACTTCCGAATTGTGGAGACACAGAACTGTCCATGAAGTAAAGGAGGAAGATGAGAGTATAGTTATCCCATTTTAATGGGTAGAGAATGGGTGATGAATGTTGCAGGGACCATGAGTGGCAGAGATCCTGGAGAAAATTAGGAGATGTGATAAGCATGAGGAACAGGATTTGAAATTGCAGGAGTGGATTACCAAACTATTACGGAGACTGAGGAAGGTTTTGGTGGTTCGTCATGAAAGAAAGAGGTAAGGACAGAAAACGGTGGGTATAATTTAGTGGAGGAAGGCGCGGTAGGGTTCAGCCTAGAGAAGATGGAGTTGGAGGAAAACGGAAGTTATGTGGAAGGGCTTGGACTGAGCAAGCATGACTAAGGGATAGGAGTGAATGGCACAATGGTTGTGTAATACACGTGCGGGCCGTGTGAGCAAGTAACATTTGGGGAGTTCGAAACCAGTTAGGCCTGGACTTGAGTCCTGGAATGAGGATGGAAGTGTCTGCATCTAAGGTTCATGTGGCCAACCTACTGGGGAATCGGCAGATGGACCAGGTAAATCAATAAAAACACAGACAACACACACACACACACACACTAGCAGTTGGCTTCTATCACCACGGAAGCAGTTCAATCGGAGGGGAAGACCGTAAATACAAGCTGTTCCACACAAACACACGCAACACAACAACGACAAAACACCCAGAACACACACAAGACACACACAACCAAACACACACACACACCACACACACACACCACAAACCATCCACACAAACACAACACACACACAACACACACAAACCGAACACAGCACACCATACAAAACACACACACACACCCACCTAGAGAAAGTGCAAAGGTTTAGCGAAAGGCTAGTTCCAATCTCAGGCAGTTGCCTTGAAAAAGGTTAGGGAAATGCATAACAAACTGTGAGGAAAAGAAGGTCAGAGGAGACAGATAGAGGACAATACAAAAATACTGGGGAATGACAAGGAGAGGACAGGATGTTCCAGAGGGAACACAGAAACAAGGGGACACAACTGGAAGCTGAAGACTCAGATGAGTCAAAGGGATGTTAGGAAGCATTTCTTCAGCCACCCACCCACCCACCCACCACACACACACACACACCCAAAGCTGCTGTACAGCCACATCAGGAGGAGAACAACAGTCAAGGACCAGGTGATCAGGCTGAGGAAGGTAGGAGGGAGGTCACAAGAAATGACCGGGAAGTGTGTGAGGAGCTCAACATGAGATTCAAAGAGGTGTTCACAGAGGAGATAGAAGGGCCTCCAGAAAGGAGGAGAGGTAGGGTACACCATCAAGTGCTGGACACAATACACACAAATGAGGAGGAAGTGAAGAGGCTACTAGCGAGCTAGATACTTCAAAGGCGATGGGGCCAGATAACATCTCTCCATGGGTCCTGAGAGAGGAGCAGAGGAGCTATGTGTACCCCTAACAACGATCTTCAACACATCTATCGAAACAGGGCAACTACCTGAGGTTTGGAAGACAGCAAATGTAGTTCCAATTTTTAAAAAAGGAGACAGGAACGTAGCACTAAACTACAGACCAGTGTCACTGACATGTATTGTATGCAAGGTCATGGAGAAGATAGTCAGGAGAAGGGTGGTTGAGCACCTAGAAAGGAATGAGCTTATCAACGAGCCAACACGGTTTCAGGGACGGGAAATCCTGTGTCACAAACCTACTGGAGTTCTACGACAGGGTGACAGCGATAAGGCAAAGAGAGAGGGGTGGGTAGATTGAATATTCTTGGATTGTAAGAAGGCGTTTGACACAGTTCCACACAAGAGATTAGTGCAAAAGCTGGAGGACCAGGCAGGGTAACAGGGAAGGCACTACATTGGATCAGGGAATACCTGTCAGGGAGACAGCAGCGAGTCATGGTACGTGGCGAGGTGTCAGAGTGGGCGCCGGTGACGGCGGGGTTCCACAGGGGTCAGTCCTGGGACCAGTGCTGTTTCTGGTATTTGTGAACGACATGACGGAAGGAATAGACTCCAAGTGTCCCTGTTTGCAGATGATGTAAGTTGATGAGAAGAATTCAATCGGACGAGGACCAGGCAGAACTACAAAGGGATCTGGACAGCCTGCAAGCCTGGTCCAGCAACTGGCTCCTGGAGTTCAACCCACCAAGTGCAAAGTCATGAAGTTGGGGAAGGGCAAAGAAGACCGCAGACGGAGTACAGCCTAGGGGCCAGAGACTGCAAACCTCAATCAAGGAAAAGATCTTGGGGTGAGTATAACACCAGACACATCTCCTGAGGCGCACATCAACCAAATAACTGCTGCAGCATATGGGCGCTAGCAAACCTAAGAACAGCATTCCGACATCTTAATAAAGAATCGTTCAGGACCCTGTACACTGTGTACGTAGGCCCATATTGGAGTATGCAGCACCAGTTTGGAACCCACACCTGCCAAGCATGTGAAGAACTGAGAAAGTGCAAAGGTTTGCAACAAGACTAGTCCCGGAGCTAAGGGTCATGTCCTAGAGAGGTTAAGGAAATCGACCTGACGACACTGGAGGACAGGAGAGATAGGGAGACATGATAACAACATATAAGATACTGAGAGGAATTGACAAGTGGACAGAGACAGAATGTTCCAGAGATGGGACACAAAACAAGGGACACAGATGGAAGTTGAAGACTCAGATGAATCACAGAGATGTTAGGAAGTATTTCTTCAGTCACAGAGTTGTCGGAAGTGGAATAGTTTAGGAAGCGATGTAGTGGATGCAGGCTCATACATAGTTTAAGCAGAGGTATGATAAAGCTTATGGCGCAGGGAGAGTGACCCAGTAGCGGCCAGTGAAGAGGCGGGGCCAGGAGCTTGACTCGACCCTGCAACCACAACTAGGTGAGTACAACTAGGTGAGTAACACACACAACACACACACAACACACACAACACACACACACACATCTCCACACACTCACACACACACACTCACACACACACTCTCACACACATCTCCACAACTCATCTTCCTGTCTTCTCACACTATCACTCTCACTCTCTCTCCTACTTTCTCCACTCCCACTATCTCATATCTTTACTTCTCTTCCTCCTCTCTCTCTCTCACCTCTCCTCTCCCTCCTCCTCCCTCACTCCTCTCTCTCCTCTCTCTCCCTCTCTCCTCCTCCTCTCTCTCTCTCTCTCTCTCTCTCTCTCTCTCTCCTCTCTCTCTCTCTCTCTCCTCTCTCTCTCTCTCTCTCTCTCTCTCTCCTCTCTCCTCTCTCTCTCTCTCTCTCTCTCTCTCTCTCTCTCTCTCTCTCTCTCTCTCTCTCTCCTCTCTCTCTCATCTCTCTCTCCTCTCTCCTCTCTCTCTCTCTCTCTCTCCTCTCTCACTCCTCACTCTCTCACTCCACACTCAACCACACACAACCACACACAACCACACACAACCACACACAACCACACACAACCACACACAACCACACACAACCACACTCACTCACTCACTCACTCACTCACTCACACTCACTCACTCACTCACTCACTCACTCACTCACTCACTCACTCACTCACTCACTTTAAATATCATATATTAAGTTTGGGACAGGGAGCCAGGGCTACCTACACCTGACTTCCTACATTAAGACTACAGTAGACCCCTGAGTTTCGGCCATAATTCATTCCAGAAGGCTGTTCAAGTGCCATTACCGAACAAATTTATTCCCATAAGGAATAATGTAAAGTAGGTTTGTCCATTTCAGCCCCCCAAAAATACACTTACAAAAGCACTTACATAATTGTTAGAGTTGGAAGGTGGTCGAAACTCAGGGTCCACTGTACAAATATTTAAAGTAATGAATGTACAGTGGACCCTCGGTTAGCGGCCGTAATCCGTTCCAGGAGCTAGGCCTTTAACCGAAATGGCCTTTAACCGAAATAATATTCCCCATTAGAATTAATGTAAATACAATTAATCCGTTCCAGACAAAAATATTCACAAAAAATATTTTTTTTAACAATTAAATCAGTATTACATACCTTTATTGAAGACTAATGCTGGCTTCTGGAAGATAGGGAGGAGCAAATAGGGAGAAGTTAGTTTTTGGAAGGAAAATACCCATCCAAAAGGACTTCAGGTAACAAGTCCCTCTCTGGGGTTACTTCCCTTCTTTGTCTTTTAATGCCACTAGGACCAGCTTCAGAGTCATTCCACCAACTATATTCCCTGCATGCCTGCTACACTACCTGCATGCCTGCTACACTCCCTGCATGCCTGCTACACTCCCTGCATGAATGATACACTCCCTGCATGCCTGCTACACTCCCTGCATGAATGCTACACTCCCTGCATGAATGCTACACTCCCTGCATGAATGCTACACTCCCTGCATGAATGCTACACTCCCTGCATGAATGCTACACTCCCTGCATGAATGCTACACTCCCTGCATGAATGCTACACTCCTGCATGAATGCTACACTCCTGCATGAATGCTACACTCCCTGCATGAATGCTACACTCCCTGCATGAATGCTACACTCCCTGCATGAATGCTACACTCCCTGCATGAATGCTACACTCCCTGCATGAATGCTACACTCCCTGCATGCCTGCTACACTCCCTGCATGCCTGCTACACTTCCTGTATGAATGCTACACTCCCTGCATGCCTGCTACACTCCCTGCATGCCTGCTCACTCCTGCATGCCTTGTGCTCACTCCCTGCATGCCTGCTACACTCCCTGCATGCCTGCTACACTCCCTGCATGCCTGCTACACTCCCTGCATGCCTGCTACACTCCCTGCATGCCTGCTACACTCCCTGCATGCCTGCCACTCCTGCTACTCCTGCATGCCTGCTACACTCCCTGCATGCACTGCTACACTCCCTGCATGCTGCTACACTCCCTGCATGCCTGCTACACTCCCTGCATGCCTGCTACACTCCCTGCATGCCTGCTACACTCCCTGCATGCCTGCTACACTCCCTGCATGCTGCTACACTCCCTGCATGCCTGCTACACTCCCTGCATGCCTGCTACACTCCCTGCATGCCTGCTACACTCCCTGCATGCCTGCTACACTCCCTGCATGCCTGCTACACTCCCTGCATGCCTGCTACACTCCCTGCATGCCTGCTACACTCCCTGCATGCCTGCTACACTCCTTTCCTCTATGCCTGCCTGCCTTGAATTCTAAAGTGTTTCTCACTTTCTTTACCAAAGGAACTTTACTAGGAACTTTCTTGGGAGCCATGGTTACTTATTTTGCAGTTGCACTGGCAAAAAACAATGGAAAACAAGCGAAATGTTTGTATGAATGAGCAGAAGCTTCCTTACGTACCGAGAGAGACAAACAAACTGAAGCGCAAGCGTCCCCAGCAGGCGGGTTGACGCGTCCAATACGGCTGCTAACTGGAATAACGGCCGCTAACCGGGAGCCGTAAAACCGGCTGCTAACCGAGTTGGCCGCTAACAGAAACGGCCGCTAACCGAGGGTCTACTGTACTGTGTATGTATTTTACTTTTTATTGTGTTTTTTAATGCCTAGTTCTATTACTAACTTAATATTAGTTAGTGTAAACTTGTTGTCTGGCATTTATATGAATTTATAAGGGGAAAAAATGGTGTTCTGCTTTCCGGTGATATCTGCTTTCCGGCAGTAGCCTGGAACCTAACCTGCCATATAAGTAGGGCCCTACTGTATTCAGGCTCAATTCAGAGTGCTGGAGCACAGATCCAATTCCCTAGATCAAGAGCCCTTCACCAGCATCAAGGAACCTCCCTTGAGGGGTTAGTACCGCATTTTTTTTCCACAAAATGTCTCCAAAAACCACCCTGCGTCCTATAAACTGAAGGTCAGTGATGGGAGCTATAATTTTGGGGTGTGGGGTGGGCTGTAGCTCTCCCAGTTACATCTGATGCTGAATCATTGAAACTAAAACAAGTCTTATAATTAAAATGTTTAACAGTATTGTGAGTTTTTGTTAGGCAATTATGAAGGAACAATGGATGGGAACAGTGAATTAGATGGGGCACCTGGTGTTCATCCAGAGACGTATTTCAGTTGCTGTCCTGGTTTGGCGCACAAAGGTTGTTTTCTGCTTGTTACTGACTGTGACAATGGGTAAAAATCGTAATCGGAGTCCTTGAAAAGTGGGACAAGTAAGTATTTTATCGAGTTATAAGACACTGAAACAGAAAGAACTAGCAATAAAACTTGGTGTTTCAACTCAAACAGTTAATAAAATTAAGAAGAAATTGAATTACAATCAATATTTAACCCCTTAACCCTTTATCGGCCCGTATATATACGGGCGTGTCATCCTACTCCCTCTGTGCATCTGGGTTCCCATTTTCTAGTTTGGACCAATCTCAAGCCTTCTGTGAGTCACTCCAGCTAAGTGGTGATGGGATCTGCTCACTTCCTATTGGTTGAGAGACCAAAATGTAAACACCTCTAGCTTGGCGTCGTCCAGAGCAGTTTTTTTCCTAAAGTTACACTCATACATATACTCTTGGATTTTACCCTCTACAATGTCAGTAAGTACTGATTTATGTGTCTAGTGCGTAAATGAATACAGTGGACCCCGGAGTTCGTTGGCGTCGGAGTTCGTGATATTTTTTCGCAAAAATATTGGTTCGGTGTTCGTGGATCCGCTCGGAGTTCGTCCCGTACGCGTGGCCTGAGCGGGCCCGACACTCCATTGAGTCAGTGTGCCATTGTTTACCAGCGAGTGAGCACCTCCCACACATTCATACCATACATTTTGTCATTATTCCAGTGTTTTTAGTGCTTGCAACTGCTAAATAAGCCACCATGGGCCCCAAGAAAGCTCCTAGTGCCAGCCCTTTACCAAAGGGCTGGCACTAGGGAGAATGTCTTCTTAAGTGATTCAGTGATTCTACGATATGTTATGATACTAAAACAGCAGGAGTTGATAAAGGCTATAGTGCCTGCCAGCGATACAGTGTAGCAAGCAAGTTAAGCCATTAATCTATAGAAAAATGAGGACATGAAACTTAACTCCTCCAATGTTGTTGGAGTTATATTGGGCGACTGACAACACCGCCGTGTCTGGCGGCCATCACTATTTCAGGCGTATCTTTCAGTGGCTCTTATACACCCAACAACAAACAACACGAACACCAGTCCTCACATTTGTAATGACATTTTATTCATTCTAGAGTATATGTCATGTTTCTATGTTATTAATATTGTTTATTAGGTCATATTAGATGAATTGTGATAGATAAATAAGCCATAGAGTTTATATTAGTGTCATTTTGAAGGACTATCTTGTCCTGTCCACAAACGCACACCACTGTCGCCAGCAACAGGGGTCCAGTGATTCTCAAGCTGGTCCTAGTGGTATTAAAAGAAAAAGAAGGGAAGTAACCCCAGAAAAGAACTTGGTACCTGAAGTGTTAATGGAAGGGGATTCCCCTTCCAAACACTAGCAACTACTCCTTCCTCTCCCCTCCTTCCATCTTCCACACATCAACAACTCTTCAATAAAGGTATGTGTCAAGTTATTACTGTTTTATGTACTTTGCATCTCATTCTTTTCTGTGTAATTTAATGTGGAAATAATATTTATTTTAATACTCTTGGGTGTCTGAAACGGATTAATTGAATTTCCATTATTTCTTATGGGGGAAAATAGATTCGAAGTTCGTTATATTCGGTGTTCGCAGCGCCCTCTGGAACGGATTAATCACGAACTCCGGGGGTCCACTGTAGTTTAGGCATATTTTGATATATAAATAAATTCTGTGTGAAGCATAATATGACCACCATGCAATTGAAAAAAGTGCAAGGAAAAAGGCCCGAAAATATACGGCCCCGCCGTTAAGTTCAAATTAGCAATTTCAGTAAATAAATATTTATAATAATTTTTCTAATGCATATATGATTTCTGTAGTGGTTTGGGTGTGTACAGAACGTTTAAATTGTCCTTCCAGATCAATGAGAAATTGTTTTAAGGTGGTCCCTCCAATGAGAAGTCCAAATATATCTGACTTTTTGAGTTAAGTGACTCAGATCCAGAGCCAGATGACCTGGAATTGCTTGACAATAGTGATGAATACTTGCCACCAGATGCACAGGTGTCAAGTGGTGATGATGAGGAGGAAGATAGGCCATCCAAAAAACCTAAATTAGCCCAGAAAAAGAAAAGTATTACGATCGAGGAGTACCCTGATGAAGAAGATCTTCATGATGAGCTTGCTCTTCAAGCTCAGACTGACTGGAACAAGGTTGACATCGATAATGACCCTTTGACTGTATACCAACATGAAAAGCCTCTTGCAGTTATGTGTCCATTTGATTATTTTATCAAGCTTTTTACTCAAAATATGATAGATAACATCACATTTCAAACAAATTTGTATGTCAAACAAAAAAATATAGATAATACTTTTGTTACCAATTCTGAAGAAATCATGAAGTTCATAGGTATTCTGTTGTTTATGGGTATTTGTCCATACCCATCCAGTCATCAAGAACTACAATGCACACATGGGAGGTATTGACAAAAGTAACATGTTGGTGCATATGTACAAAACACCAATGAAATCCAAACATTGGTACATGTGGCTGTTTGCCTATGTTCTTGATCTTGCTGTTGTGAATGCATGGCTTCTTTACTGCTGTGACTGTCGGTCACTAAAAACCAAATGCATGCAACTGAAGCTATTCTGGATTCGCATCTCTGTCACTGCAAGATCCATAGGACAAAAGTTTAGACGCAGCAGCATAAGAACAACTCCAAGACCTTCACCAAGTAGATCCAGTGCTGACAGTGATGATCATGATTTGTCAACCTTGCAATTGCCATCTCCACTGCAGTACCAACGTGCAGAAAGGCTTGATGACAGTGAGAGGTATGAAACAACGAAGAATCACTGGCAAGTGAATGACAAGATATTTACATGCAAGCATTGCAGCACAAAGAAAAATCCTGTCACATCCTCATTTTCCTGTGTTGTATGCAAAGCAAATCTATGCATCAAGAAGGAAAAAAATTGCTTCATAGCCTTTCATTCCAGCAAATAGTCATCTACAATGATTGTTCTTTCTTAGGAAATTCATGAAAATATGACTTGCAGCATTTATCCCTTTGCAATGTGTCCATGTTGCTCTTTAGTTCATCTTTATAATTTTTATATACAGTGGACCCCCAGTTAACGGCCGGCTCCAAACACTAACATTTATGTAAGTGTATTTTTTTAAGTGCTTTTGTAAGTGTATGTTTGGGGGTCCAAAAAGACTACTCTAATTTACATTATTCCTTAAGTTAATAAATTTGTTCGGTAACAGCACTTGAACAGCATTCTGGAACGAATTATAACCGTTAACCGGGGGTCCACTGTACTTAAAAAATGTTTGGAAACAAGTTTCATTTAATAATAATAATAATTTTTATTTCATCGCAATTTTACATAGAGATTTACATAGAAGTGCAAGGAGAGCCACTGACATGCCAGAGCATAACGGGCAGCTTAATCTAAAAACTTATGGACTATGTACATAATATTGGATAGATTGATGGGAATTTGATTTGCTTAAACATTGGGCAATTACAATATGATGATATTTCATTTGGCAAATTATAATATGATAACACTACATTGCAGCAAGTGTTTAGTAGGATGGTAGTTAACCCTTTGACTGTTTCAGTCGTATATATACGTCTTACGAGCCAATGTTTCGGACGTATTTATACGCCTAAATTCTAGCGGCCTCAAATCAAGCAGGAGAAAGCTGGTAGGCCCACATGTGAGAGAATGGGTCTGTGTGGTCAGTGTGCGCAGTATAAAAAAAAATTGGGAAGCCAGTGGTGCATTGTGGGAACGCCTTTTCAGTAGTCCTTGTTCAGCATGCCTAGCGGTAAGAATTATCTGACTCCTTGGCACATCTGGGACTGTTCTCTTCCTCAATGATAGCTCTAACACAGATGGAAGTGTGTCTGAAGATAAATTTCATGGTTTTGAGGAGTTTGTGACCGAAAGCAATGCCCAGGATAACAGAAGGAAGGAAGGAAGAAAGAAAGGAAGTAAGGAAGAGATGTGAGGAAGGAATGAAGGAAAGAAGAGATGTGAGGAAGGAATGAAGGAAAGAAGAGATGTGAGGAAGGAATGAAGGAAAGAAGAGATGAGAAGAAGGAAAGAAGAGATGAGAGGAAGGAAGGAACAAAAGAAGTAAGAAAGGAAGGAAGAAATAAAGGAAGGCATGAAGGAACAAAGGAAGGAAGGCAGGAAGGAAGAGATGAGAGGAAGGAAGGAAGGAAATATGTAAATAAGGAAGGCAGAAAGAAAGGAAGGAATGAAGGAAGAAAGGAAGCTAGGATGGTAGGTATGAAGGAAAGGAAGGAGGTTGTGGGGAAGTAGACATGGGTCCCTTTTGTGTTGACAGGTTGACAGCAGTGAGGGTGGTGAGTAATGGTATAATATGTCATTTTGACAGCTGCCTTACCGACTCAGCAAATTTAGATGTCCACACAAACACACACACATAGCTTGGAGCTTTGAAGTGCTAATTGCAGTTGATGGAAAGTGTCCAGTCATTATATATGTGTATATATATTATAGAACAATAGTAATAAATGTATGTTTTTATTTTTTATTAACACATGTCGATTCCCACCAATATATATATATATATATATATATATATATTATATATGTATTTATGTGTGTATTTATATATGCATATATATTATTTATATATAGTATATATAATATATTATATATATATATGTATATATATGTGTATATGTATATATATATATTTATATGTATATATATATATATATATATATATATATATATATATATATGTATATATGTATATATATATATATTTATATATATATATGTATATATATTTATATATATATATATGTATATATTATATATATATTTATATATATATATATATATTATATATATATATATATATATATTTATATATATATATATATTTATATATATGTATATATTTATATATATATATATTTATATATATATATATATTTATATATATATATATATTTATATGTATATATATGTATTTATGTATATATATATAAATATTTATATATATATATATATTTATATATATATATATATATATTTATATATATATGTATATTTATGTATATATATATATATATTTATATATATATATATATTTATATATATATATATATTTATATATATTATATATATATATATATATATATTTATATATATATATATATATTTATATATATATATATATTTATATTTATATATATATATTTATATTTATATATATATATTTATATTTATATGTATATATTTATATATAGATATATATATATTTATGTATGTATATATATATATATATATATGTATGTTTATATTTATATATATATATTTATATATAGATATATATATATTTATATATAGATATATATATATTTATATATATATATATATATATTTATATATCTGTAGTGAAGGAAGGCGGGGTAGGGGTCGGCCTAGGAAAGGTTGGAGGGAGGGGTAAAGGAAGTTTTGTGTGCGAGGGCTTGGATTTCCAGCAAGCATGTGTGAGCGTATTTGATAGGAGTGAATGGAGGCATATGGTTTTTAATACTTGACGTGCTGTTGGAGTGTGAGCAAAGTAACATTTATGAAGGGATTCAGGGAAACCGGCAGGCCGGACTTGAGTTCTGGAGATGGGAAGTACAGTGCCGGCACTCTGAAGGAGGGGTGTAAATGTTGCAGTTTTATAACTGTAGTGTAAAGCACCCTTCTGGCAAGACAGTGATGGAGTGAATGATGATGAAAGTTTTTCTTTTTCGGGCCACCCTGCCTTGGTGGGAATCGGCCGATGTGTTAATAAAAATATTAATAGTAATAAAATTTTTTTTTATTGTTGGTTGGTGTAAACAAGTTTTGTAAACAATATAATGATACTAATATTATTGCAATTATTGTGTTGCATATGAGTGTATATATACACATTGCACCTTACTCTGGTCTCACAGGCCACATAAGTTATGTAAAAAAATAAAATAGTGAAAAAAACAAGAAACCTACGAAAGGAAGTACATTAACCAAAGTTTACCGGGTGAGTGGCATTCGCCGCTGTTGCCAGACGCGGCTCATTTTTTGCCAACTTTACCGCTCTATATCTCAGTAAGTACTGCTCGCAAAAATTTTTTGGGGGGATTTAAACAATCAGAAAAATAACAACATTTTGATAAGAATTTTTTTTTTTTTCGAATATTTCCCAACATAGAATGACAGTTTTAGAGAGGGGCCTCCGACAGTCAAAGGGTTAATAGTAAAAATTGAAATTATTTTTGGGAAAATGACATTGAATATTTTTTTAAAGTAATTTACAGAATGCGTATTTAGTTTATGGTGAGTAGGTGGTAATATTACAATGTTATAATAGTACAAATTGAGATTATATTATAGGAAAAAAATACTGAGCATTTTTGAAAGTAATATTATCGTACATAATAATAATAAAAATGGAATTATCTTATAGGAGAAATAACAATGAAATTTTTTTGAGTATGAGTATTTAGGTAAGGGTGAGTAGGTGGTTTTTGAGAAGAGTCTTAAAATGATTCTCAGACAAGGTTATTTTTGTATTTTCTGGTAACGAGTTCCAGAATCTGGGGCCCTTTTATGTGCATTGAATTTTTACATAGGTTGCTATGGACGCGGGGTACATCAAAATGTGATCTGTTTCTTGTGTTATGGTCATGGGTCCTATTAAGGTTGGTGAGGAGAATTTTGAGTGGAGGGTTTATATTAGAATGTAGAGTTCTATGTATGTAGTAGGCACAATTATAAGTGTGAATGTTCTTTATGGTGAGTAGTTTTAGGCTTTTGAATATTAGTGGAGTATGCTGTCTAGAGTGGAAATTTGTTATCATTCTGATATTGTCTATTTGCATAATAAATGAGAAAAATACTTATTTGGTGTTTTATTACCAATTGCAACTTTGCATCATTCAGAATTTGGCAACCTTTACCGGGCAGGACTGTATATTTGTTGGCGTCGAAAATTTGCAATTGAACAAAATATTATTTTCAGATATCCATTTATATAGGCTCATTTTTTCCTTACATTCAGATACTCTATCGACTCATAGGAAAGACATCTTGAATTTTGCATTTTCCTAGGAGTGCCCAGTAAAGGGTTAACTGTCCAAACGTAGATCTACATTCTTACCGCTAGCGCTCCAAATGTAGATCTACGTTTTATTTTTCTTGCCTCCAAAATTGTCACGATTAGCCTGAGATGCCTGGTCAGCAAAGAATGGGTCTTAACCCTTTCAGGGTTCAGAGGCCAAATCTCAAAGTGTGAACCAGGGTCCAAGAATTTTTGAAAAAAAAAAAAATCCTTACAGATGATAATTTTCTGTATGTAATGAAACAAAAAAAAACTGATTAGTACTTTCCAAGATAAAGAGGCATTAAGTTGACCCTCAATGACCAGGTGGCGGCAACATCCGTGACTTCTGTAAAGTCGCATTTTTTTTTTTTCTTACTTTTTTTCTTTTCTAATATTATTTTTCCCCCAGTAACATTTGTGGCCTGTAAGACCAATATACTACAGTGGTCCTTCGAGTTTCGGTCGGTCCGACTATCGGTGATTTCGAGTTTCGAGCGCTATCGGTCATTCACTCGACTATCGGTCCGTACCAGACCTGCGCGCCTTGCCATGCAGGATGCCAGTCAAGCGTTGTTTACCATTGAGAGAACATTACCCAGCATGCTCTTTCAAACATTTCACAATAAATTTATTGTGTTTATTGCTGGTTTAGTGATTGTCACTGTGAAATAAGTCACCATGGGTCCAAAGAAGCTTCACAAGTCGATAAAGGCTATAGCACCAGCCAGTAATAAAGTGTAGCATTAAGAGTGTAGCAATGGAAATAAGTCACTCTGACTTTTTTGGGTTATCCTAGGTTTTCTACACATATGCTGCTATGTATGATAATCTATGTATAACTGAATTTGTGTATAGCTGAATAAACTTACTTAAGTAAGTTAAGCGATTAATCGATAGAAAATGACAACACGAAACTTAACTCCTACAATGTTGTTTGAGGAAGAGGAATATAGGGACACTGACAAGAGTGCCGCCCTCTGCCACCATCTCCTCCAAGGTAAGTGTAAGTATTTATTTATATAAGTGTGAATATTTCTTATTTATAAATTAAAGTGTAAATATTTCTTATTTATAAATTATGCACATTGTTTGTGTGATAGTAGTGGTGGCTTTCTGCTGGCGCCGACCACCACCACGGCTTATGGTCAGTGGCCCTTATACCCAACAACAACAACAACACACACTACCACTAGTCCTTACATTCGTAATGACATGTTTTATTCATTCTAGAGTTTATATCATGTTTCTATGTTATTAATATTGTTTATTATGTCATATTAGATGAATTGTGCTAGATAAATAAGCTGTACAGCTGATATTATTGTCATATTGAAGGACTATCTTGTCCTGCCTCCAAACAAACTCTCCCGACTCTCTCATACACCAACAAGAGTCTTCAATAAAGGTAAAACTTTTTTAACTGTTCATTTGTCCATTATAATTAGTGCTTTATATTTATTTCTCATTGTTTGCTGTATGTAAAACTACAGTATTTATTCTTTAAAAAAAATGAATTTTTTGTGAATATTTTTGGGTGGAAACGGATTAATTGTATTTACATTATTTCTTATGGGGAAATAAGGTTTCGACTTTCGAGTAATTCGAGTTAAGGTCTAGCTCCTGGAACGGATTATGACCGAAAGTCGAGGGACCACTGTAGTATATAATGTATATACGTATATACACTCATTGTATTGAACACAATAACCGCACTAAAGTTTTCATCATAATATTGCTTACCATTATTGTTTACAACAATAAACATGCACAAATGTTCTATAAGTGGACCCCCGAGTTTCGTAAGGTTCTTATTTCGTAAAAATCGTGTTTCGTAATCTTTTTTCGATTTCGAGAATCGTAAACAGGCTCGTGTTTCGTAACGTATTAGACCTGTCCGCCTGCTCCGTGCCTGCGCAGGATGCACGCCAGTGAAGCGTTGTTTACCATTGAGAGAACATTACCCAGCGTGCTCTTTCAAACATTCACAATACATTTGGTGTCTTTTTTGGTGGTTTAATGATTGTCACTGTGAAATAAGTCACCATGGGTCCAAAGAAGCTTCCTAGTGTCACCCCTGTGGTAGCATTCATGCAGGGAGTTTAGCATTCATGTAGAGAGTTTAGCAGGCATGCAGGGAGTTTAGCAGGCATGCAGGGAGTTTAGCAGGCATGCAGGGAGTTTAGCAGGCATGCAGGGAGTGTAGCATTCATGCAGGGAGTGTAGCATTCATGCAGGGAGTTTAGCAGGCATGCAGGGAGTTTAGCAGGCATGCAGGGAGTGTAGCATGCATGCAGGGAGTGTAGCATTCATGCAGGGAGTTTAGCATTCATGCAGGGAGTTCACCATTCATGCAAGGAGTTCACCATTCATGCAGGGAGTTTAGCATTGATGCAGGGAGTTTAGCATTGATGCAGGGAGTTTAGCATTGATGCAGGGAGTTTAGCATTGATGCAGAGAGTTTAGCATTCATGCAGGGAGTTCAGCATTGATGCAGGGAGTTTAGCCGGCATGCAGGGAGTTTAGCATTGATGCAGGGAGTTCAGCATTGATGCAGGGAGTTCAGCATTGATGCAGGGAGTTTAGCATTGATGCAGGGAGTTTAGCATTGATGCAGGGAGTTTAGCATTGATGCAGGGAGTTTAGCATTCATGCAGGGAGTGCAGCATTCATGCAGGGATTTTAGCATTCATGCAGGGAGTTTAGCAGGCATGGAGGGAGTGTAGCATTCATGCAGGGAGTTTAGCATTGATGCAGGGAGTTTAGCATTGATGCAGGGATTTTAGCATTGATGCAGGGAGTTTAGCATTGATGCAGGGAGTTTAGCATTGATGCAGGGAGTTTAGCATTCATGCAGGGAGTGTAGCATTCATGTAGGAAGTGTAGCAGGCATGCAGGGAGTGGGGATTCCCCTTCATAGAGGCTGAAGAATTCCTCCCCAACAAGTGTTTAACCCTTTGGGGGTCGACAGGCCTTCTCAGGAAAGTGTTCCTGGGGTCGAAAATTTTTTGGAAAAAAAAAAATTACTTTTTTCTTATGAAATGATAGAGAATCTATTTCCGATCATAACGCCACCAAAATTATGAAATTTGATCGAAAACTAACGGAATTATGCTTTCGCGAAGTTATCGGTAGCCATGACACTTACGCATCGGCGATTTTGACCACTTTGAGCCCTATTTTCGACAAATTCCAATGTTTCAGTCTCCTAAAACTATAGCTATTTCGATAGAACTCCATTTCGTCTATCGATTGAGTACAAGAAACTGCCTATTTACCAATTTCATCTACCCAAAATAGTGGTCAAAAATGACAATTTTCCAATTTCACACAAATTTCAAACGATGCCAATTTCAAAATAGGGTCCAGAATAAACAAGACAGACATTCCTGGCACTAAAATAACATGTTCTCTGTTCATTAGTCACGTCTCCAGGCCCCTGTTCCATTACTTTTGCTTTTCATTTTGAATTTTTATTCTCACAAAAAATAGAAGATTTACTGTTATGTATACAACTGCATCATTGTAAAAATGGTACAAATAATATCAGAGCACTTGTGCATGAAAATAAGATTCGCCAGTTGATGTGTATTGGAGGCATGGTGTGATTTGTTTACTCTTGAACATCGTCAAAAATCGAACATTTTCGCTACTTTGAGCTCAATTTCAAGGTACTTGTCATTGTCATACCAATCAAAATCATCTCTATTTCTGTAATATATCTTCCATTCTATCAAATGAGACCAAGAAAACGAGAATACATCAATATATACCATACGAAAATCGACTGCAAAGTCGCTGTTTTAATCGAAAAAAACGGTCAGAGTTTTTTTTCTCTCAATTTGCAGTGTGTACTGCAGGATTTTTTTTATACTGCGCACACTGACCACACAGACCCATTCTTTCATATGTATGCCTACCAGACGTTTTCTGCTTAAATTGAGGCCGCTAGAATTTGGGCGTACTAGTACGGCACCAACCCCTGCTCGTAAAACGTACTAGTACGGCACCGACCCCCAAAGGGTTAATTGTGATGAAACAGGCCTGTTTTGGAAGAAAATGCCCAAGAGGACCTTCATTACTCATTACCCTATCTTCCAAATGCCTGCAACTCTTCAATAAAAGTAAGTAAATGTATATATATACAGTGGACCCTCGGTTAACGAATACCCCGGAAATCGTGCAATTATGTAAGTATAATTTTGTAAGTTCTTGTGGAAGTGTATTTTTGGGGGTCTGAAATAGACTAACCTACGTGAAATTTTTCCTTAAGGGAGTAAATTCGTTCGGTAATGGCACTTGAGCAGACTTCAGGAGTGAAGTTTTTACGAAACTCGGGGGTCCACTGTATATTGTTTTTAATAATTTTGTATGTGAATATTTTTTTGTGGAACGGATTAACTGTATTTACATTATTTCTTATGGGAAATAATGGTTCAAATTTCGTAAACTTCGTGTTAAGTAATAGCTCCTGGAACGGATTAATTACGATACTCGGGGGTCCACTGTATTAGTAATGTTCTATTATATATATTCATATGTGCAGCCACTGGACATGTTCCTAGAACTGCTGCAGTCTGTGGAAGTCTTTGAAACAAGGTATCATGCACAGTGGAATCTTACATTCCTCGCACATAAACCGAGTGTCTTTGTGTCTTTGTTGCTGTCGTTTTGTTTGTGCACAGACAACACATCTCTTCTGAGCCCATTTCGTCTTAGTTGTAGGAAGCTGTATTAGGAAGTTATCACCTTCCCACCTCAAATGCTTGGGTAATTGGTGATCAGTTCGTGGACGGTTTTGTATAGCAGGTGTTGTTACCTGGTATACTTGATTATTAGTTGTCTGACGACAGATAAACAAAATTCACCATACAGTGGTTTGTTGCCGGTCTTTATTCGGTACATATTATATGCAATGAGCATTGAAATGTCCATGAGATGGAAGAAAAGTTTCATGTACCACTTGTAACTCTTACAAACACAATCGGCATTTGGTTGACATTTGTCAACCAAATGCACATTTTGTGTATAATCAATCACTGTTGCTGGTTTTAGAATATGTTCATTAGTCACTCTATCCACCGTGCCACTGTCTTTCATTTCGTTATGGTGAATGGATGTCAACAATGTGACATCTTGTTTGTCATGCCACCGTAATGCCATGATGTCATTGGCAGCAAACACCTGCACGTCACCACTATGAGTGCCTGCGTTGAACCTGGGCATATGTTTACAATCAGAACACATTGTACCACACACGTCTGTCATGTTCACTCACAAGAAATCACTAAGGGGCTTGTGTACCAGTTTTTTTTTTTTTTTTCAACAAGTCGGCCATCTCCCACCAAGGCAGGGTGACCCAAAAAGAAAGAAAATCCCCAAAAAGAAAATACTTTCATCATTATTCAACACTTTCACCACACTCATACATAATCACTGTCTTTGCAGAGGAGCTCAGATACGACAGCTGAGAACAGTTATCAGTATATAATGAATGCCCCTTACTAAGATATGGTTCCATCATTGTTCTCACTACGTCACCTGAGATACCCAATAACATCCTGGTATTTTTCAATGTTTTACTTCCTGTGTAGTATACAATTATGTCCAATACCAGGCCACTGTCACAGTCACAGAGTACAAACAGTTTTATACCAAAACGTTTCCTCTTGCTCGGTATATACTGCTTGAACGACAATCTGCCTTTGAACAAAATCAAAGACTCCTCAATTACAAGATTCTTGAATGGATAAAAGGACATATTGAACTTTTGTTTCAGATGCATAAAAACATTTCTTATCTTGTATAACCTGTCATTTCTGTTAGGCCTGGTTTTGTCAGAGAAGTGCAACATGGATGATTTCACTGACGGCCGGGGTACAAATTAGTTGATCAGTGGACCAGTATGATTTTATAATATGCTTATAGACATGAGGCATAAGCATTACTGTTGAAAAAAACAAATACATTTCAGCCACAATTGTCTGTTTCCACCAGTGTAGTCTTGACTGTTGTGATATAATTGTATTTGCCATGGTGTACTCAAAATACTTATTACTTTCCCTGACAATATTTTCCATCAAGGTCTGGTCAAAGAATAGTTCAAAGAATTCCAGTTCATTTCCAGTTTCCAAGGGAACAAGATGACAGGAAACTGATGGAAATTGGGAACAAAATTGGGATTTTGCTGACAATCCCAGATGCGGTTTGCTGGTGGATACTGGACATCATAAGCTGATTGTGGATGTAGTTGAGGTTGTGGTTGTGCAGGTTGTGGTGTGGGGGTGGATGACGCTCCGCTTTATCCTGGATCTGCTAAGTCAGTGGCGTGGGTCCCAGCCTGGGCTGGTGCATCATGCTGTGTGCCCATGGCACCACCACCACTATCACCACCACCTACTGACACCTGTGGTCTATACATACCAATTGTAGCCACATCATCTTCACTTTCACTGTCTATTCCAGGTGTAGGGCCACAGGATGTACCCCGGGATGTACTCCGTCCCCTTGGAATTGCAAATGGTACACTACCTGAGCGCATGCAGTGGCGTATATACTGACGCTTCACTGGTGAATATGATTCCTCACTGTCACTACTGGAATGGTCATCAAGAGCAATAAAATCGAAGTCCACGTCACTATCATCACCATTACTCAAGTCCGAGGCCTAGCCAAGCGAAAATATTAGTTTTCTCTTGCGACGAGGTACAACTGAACATGACTGAGATGCACCAGCACCCGAGGTGGAAGGTTGAGATTCGTCAGGATTTTCAGCACTATTTTCGATATCCTGATCATTGCTTTCGGTCACAAATTGATCAAAACAATAGAATTCCTCTTCAGATCCACTTCCATCAGTGTCAGAACTATCAGTTAGGAAGAGGAGAGTCCCAATTTGCCTCAGAGTGAAAGCTGCCTTGCCGTAAGGCATGGTGAACAAAGCATACTGAGACAGTATTCCCACAATGCCATGCGGGCGGCCAGATTTTTTGTTTACTGTGCACACTGACCACGCAGACCCATTCTCTTAGATGTAGGCCTACCAGCCTTCTTGCGCTAAATTTGAGGCCGCTAGAATTTTGGCGTAGTTGTATGGTTCGGACCCTGGCTTCAAAACCATAGAACTAGGGGACAGACCCTGAAAGGGTTAACACTCAGTGTGAGCAGTATTAAAAATATCTGGGACCACTTACTACCTTGTGGGAGCACCAGTTCAACTGAGTACCAGCTAGAGCAAACAACGCGGCAAACACCTGTGATGCTGGCCCCGAGTTTAGTGGCGTTGAGGTGGATGTGGCCACAAGTGTTCGAGGAAATATGAAAAACCTTGATAATAACCCATGTGCAACATTTGTGCAACACCCTTTCAATTTTGGTACCACTGGTAGTGTCATCCTGCCAGAATATCTTATAACTTATGCCCTAAGTAAAGAAAAACAATTCTGGAATGTGCAATACATGTTAGGCAGGCCAGGCAGGCAGGCAGGCCAGGCAGGCAGGCCAGGCAGGCAGGCAGGCCAGGCAGGCAGGCAGGCCAGGCAGGCAGGCCAGGCAGGAAGGCCAGGCAGGAAGGCCAGGCAGGAAGGCCAGGCAGGAAGGCCAGGCAGGAAGGCCAGGCAGGAAGGCCAGGCAGGAAGGCCAGGCAGGAAGGCCAGGCAGGAAGGGCAGGCAGGAAGGGCAGGCAGGAAGGGCAGGCAGGAAGGGCAGGCAGGAAGGGCAGGCAGGAAGGGCAGGCAGGAAGGGCAGGCAGGAAGGGCAGGGCAGGCAGGGCAGGCAGGGCAGGCAGGGCAGGCAGGGCAGGCAGGGCAGGCAGGGCAGGCAGGGCAGGCAGGGCAGGCAGGGCAGGCAGGGCAGGCAGGGCAGGCAGGGCAGGCAGGGCAGGCAGGGCAGGCAGGGCAGGCAGGGCAGGCAGGGCAGGCAGGGCAGGCAGGGCAGGCAGGGCAGGCAGGGCAGGCAGGGCAGGCAGGGCAGGCAGGGCAGGCAGGGCAGGCAGGGCAGGCAGGGCAGGCAGGGCAGGCAGGGCAGGCAGGGCAGGCAGGGCAGGCAGGGCAGGCAGGGCAGGCAGGGCAGGCAGGGCAGGCAGGGCAGGCAGGCGGCAGGCAGGCAGGCAGGCAGGCAGGCAGGCAGGCAGGGCAGGCAGGCAGGCAGGCAGGCAGGCAGGCAGGCGGGAGGCAGGCAGGCAGGCAGGCAGGCAGGCAGGCAGGCAGGCAGGCAGGCGGCAGGCAGGCAGGCAGGCAGGCAGGCTGGCTGGCTGGCTGGCTGGCTGGCTGGCTGGCTGGCTGGCTGGCTGGCTGGCTGGCTGGCTGGCTGGCTGGCTGGCTGGCTGGCTGGCTGGCTGGCTGGCTGGCTGGCTGGCTGGCTGGCTGTCTCTATGTATTTAAGTCTGTCTGTCTGTATCTATATCTTTCTCTGGCTATCTATCTGAGACAAGCGAGAGACAGAAAAAGAGACAAGCAAACAGAGAGACAGAAAGACAGTTAAGCAGAGAGATAGACAGACATGTTTATGAGTTAACAGTGAAAACAAATTAATATTGGTAGAATTACCAACAATATGTTAAGTAAAAGGACACAAATGCAACTAATGTGACATTTTATTGTGGCAACGTTTCGATCTCCAGGAGCTTTGTCAAGCCGTTACAAACAATACATGGACACAGAGGGTATATATAGGCTCAGAGTGAGGTGTAATACTAGTTGTACGCCTGCGTACAACACAGAAATTCCACCAATCATCTCATGAAATTCAAAGACGCCCGATTAGTAATCAAAGTAACTAATTTCCGCAGATGCAAGTGCCGTGAATCAGCACTTATCGCTGTTTCTAACAAAATTAAGCAAAACAAAGGCAGCTTTACCATCTCTGAAGTCTTAGCAAAAATCCTCCTGAAAACAGTAAACCCTACCATCACATAGTCTCTCCTGCTAATACTACACAAGCACATCGCAGATGTGGAACACTGCTACAGGCCTTCTCTATTCCAACCTCCTACAGAAATATTTGTCTAACCTATTTTAATACTACCCAAGTAATTGCTTTTATCACCTTTTACTCATGTGCAAGTTGATTGTTCTACCTTATTGTATTACTACTACTACAACTTATATCACTGCTACTTCTACCACCACTAGTATTACACCTCACTCTGAGCCTATATATACCCTCTGTGTCCATGTATTGTTTGTAACGGCTTGAGAAAGCTCCTGGAGAGCGAAACGTTGCCACAATAAAATGTCACATTAGTTGCATTTGTGTCCTTTTACTTAACAAAACAAATAAAGCCAAGGCAGTGCACGTTAATCAAATGTCACCACTGCTGCACTGTCAGCAGTGGAGTGACTTGTCTTACACCATGCTTCAAGGAAGCTTATTATTATTATTATTATTATTATTATTATTATTATTATATACTCCCACATATCCAAAACATTGCTGGGACCTATAAATACTAAGTATATATATTTCTAGACAATAATATGTGACTAAGGTAGGCAAAAATGTTCACCTGTCACTGTGTTTGTGACTATTTGAGTACTATTTCAGTACCTAATATTAGTGTCAGAACAAAGATTAGCTATGAAATCACAACTACTACTACAAATTGTAATTATCAGAACATAAAAATTATACAAATTAAAAAAAAAAGATAAAAAAGGTATATCGGCAACACTTCTGCAAACGGCAGCACTTCATGTTGCCGTCAGGTGAGCAACAAGCATCGACTTTGCAGCTTTAAATCTCCGTAAGTATTGACTAAATTTTTTTTTGTGTTACTTTATGTAAAGAAATGTCCTCTTTATGTAAAAAAAAAAAATTTTTTTTTTTCAGGGGTTAAACTCAAAACGGGACTAGACAGAAAAATAATAGGAATGGCTCTTAACCCTTAAACTGTCCACACATAGATATATGATCACGTGCGTAGCGGACCGAATATTTTGAGAAAAAATAAATTGTTCTTTTTCTTTAACCCTTTCAGGGTCGGTGCCATACTAATACGTTTTACGAGCAGGGGTTGGTGCCGTACTAGTACGCCCAAATTCTAGCAGCCTCAATTTAAGCAGAAAACGTCTGGTAGGCATACATATGAAAGAATGGGTCTGTGTGGTCAGTGGGCGCAGTATAAAAAAAATCCTGCGGTACACACTGCATAATGAGAGAAAAAAAACTCTGACCATTTTTTTCGATTAAAACAGCAACTTTGCAGTCAATTTTCGTATGGTATTTATTGATGTATTCTCGTTTTCTTGGTCTCATTTGATAGAATGGAAGATTTATTACAGAAATAGAGATGATTTTGATTGGTATGACAATGACAAGTACCTTGAAATTGAGCTCTAAGTAGCGAATATGTTCAATTTTTGACGATGTTCAAGAGTAAACAAATCACACCATGCGTCCAATACACATCAACTGGCGAGTCTTATATTCATGCACAAGTGCTCTGATATTATTTATACCATTTTTACAATGATGCAGTTGTATATATAACTGTTAATCTTTAATTTTTGTGATAATAAAAATTCAAAATGTTAAGCAAAAATAAAAGGAACAGTGGCCTGGAGACGTGGCTAATGAACAGAGAACATGTTATTTTAGTGCCAGGAATGTCTGCCTTGTTTACTCTGGACCCTATTTTGAAATTGGCATCGTTTGAAATTTTGTGGGAAAATTTGGGAAAAATTGTCATTTTCTGACCACTATTTTGGGTAGATGAAATTGGTAAATATGCAGTTTCTTCTACTCATTCGATAGAAGAAATGGAGTTCTAGTGAAATAGCTATAATTTTAGGAGACTGACACATTGGAATTTGTCGAAAATAGGGCTCGAAGTGGGTGAAATCGCCGATGCGTCACTGTCATAGATACCGATAACTTCGCAAAAGCATAATTTCGTTAGTTTTCGATCAAATTTCATAATTTTGTTGGCGTTATGATCGGAAAAAGATTCTCTAGCATTTCATAAGAAAAAATTAAAAAAAATTTTCCCAAAAATTTTCGACCCCAGGAACACGTTCCTGAGAAGGCCTGTCACCCAAAGGGTTAAAATGAAGAGTGCATTTTGTTTGTCATTCCCACATGTTGTAATACTGACACACTGAGTGCACAGACCCATCTCTAATCTCTAGGCTCTCAGGCCCCATCGTGGCAAGGTTAAAGCATTTGAAAACGTAGATCTACGTTCGGGCAGTCGCACGCGAACGTATATTCACGTGTGGACAGTTTAGGGTTAACAAGCAGATTTCCTCTAACCCAGGAGCAGCAGGTGTTACCCCTGCCCAAAGGACAGTTAATGACAGGCTTTTGGAGAGTGGATTGCAAGCATATCATCCCAGAAAGAAGCTTTGACTTACTGAACCCATGATACAGAAACATTTAGCCTGGGCTAAGATTTACATTCAGTGGACTTCTGAACAATGAGAGCATGTAATTATTACATTTAGTTATTCAGTTCATTTGTTGTTCATAAAAGAACATAAATTAGTAAAATGATAATGCTATTTTAAAAACTTAAGATTACCATTCAGCTTCTCTGGTTGTTGCAACCGAGCCTGCTCCTCCTGTTTTTCCAATCTGTCCCACGAGCTCCTATCTGCTGGTTTAAGTCCTGGCACTTTCTCTACGACTGTGGACACTCTTCTCCAAAGCTATTCTTCGCCTGTCCCCTCAAAGGGGTCTTACCTAATCTTGAGGATGAAGAAAAGGAAGAGTGATAAGTTGTGTGCCTTGGAGAACAGAGGATTTATCCGTGGCAGCCTCTGTCTTAGGTCTGTTTACTATTATTCATTACCCACTTTTCCAGCTATTCCTTTTCCAGGCATTTTCGTACTATTTCTATTGTATTTTCTATCATTACAGGTGGTGTTCTCTGATTAATCAACCACTGCA